>JAXQQM020081302.1:0-168759 GCA_034641835.2 Pinus albicaulis | reverse complement strand
GTGTAGTTTTAACCACGAACAAAAATTATCTACACACGAATCTTATAACGAAGATCATAAATAGCAAGAGCATAAAACATAAAGCAGATAAACACGAGAGATTTTCCCCTGGATCCCAAATTGGGACGACCGAAGCTTGATTTTTCATTATATTCCTTTTAGTGTTACAACACATATATATACATGTCGAAGCATACATAAACCCCAATCCATTAACCATGGATTAGAACATAACCGTAGTTCCCTTATTTGGATCTACAAAATACCGAGGGTCGAAAACCATCGTACCCCAAAACCATGTGCGAGCTGTCCACAAAACATGGGTGGGTCCACATGTAGGTACGGACGCATACCAAAAAAAATTCACCGAGGCGGCGCCCCCCCACCGTGACCTCCTACTTTCGGCACAACGTACGGCGCAGGGCTAGTCGTGGAAAAATGGCACATACCCAACATTTTCCCACTTGTTGTTTTCTTTCCACAGGGGGCCATAGGAGAGCTTAGTCATTGGGCCAATTCTTCAACACCCATTGTTTCTCTACACCAAGAGAACTTTTGAGTGCTCACAGACTTCGTCAATGCATCTGCAACATTCTTCAAAGTGTCCACCTTTACCGGCAACACCCTTTTAGCCTCAACCATATCTCTAACAAAGTGATATTGAACATCAATGTGCTTTGTCTTTGAATGGTAAGCAGGGTTCTTAGCCAAGAAAATTTCACTTTGGCTATCACAGTCTATCCTTATAGCTTGTTGTACCAACCCCATACTTGAACACAATCTTTGCAACCAAATTGCTTCCTTGCTTGCATGAGTGGATGCTATGTATTCTGCCTCTGTAGTTGAAAGAGCCACTACAGACTGTCTTTTACTCATCCAACTGACTGCGCCTCCAAATAGGCTAAACACATACCCACTTGTAGATCTTCTTTGGTCCAGATCTCCGGCCCAGTCTGCATCAACAAAACCACGAATGTCCAACATTCTTTCCAATCCTAGTCTTCCCTGGTAGCACAAGCCATAATCACTAGTGCCACGTAAATATCTGAAAACCCACTTCACTATTGTCCAATGCTCCTTCCCTGGGTTTGACATAAACCTGCTCAATACTCCCACTGCATGTGCAATGTCTGGTCTAGTACAGACCATTGCATACATCAGGCTACCCACTGCACTTGCATATGGAACACAAGACATATCCTCCTCTTCTTCTTGTGTCTTGGGACACTGTTCAGCAGACAACTTTGCACCTACAGGAATAGGAACACTCACCGGTTTACTATCCTGCATATTGAACCTCTGCAATATAGTCTCGACATACTTCCTCTGGTTTAACCAGAGCTTCCTCTTTGCTTGATCTCTCTTAATTTCCATGCCCAAAATATAGTTTGCAGCACCCAGATCCTTCATGTCGAATTTGGAGAACAGTTGGGTCTTTAAATCTTGGATAATTTCTTTGTCATTTCCAATCAACAACATATCATCCACATACAAGACCAAATAAATAACATGGTTACCAATTAATTTAAAATAAACACAGTGATCCTCCTTGCTTCTGGTGAAGCCAAGTCCCCGTATATAGGTATCAAATTTCTGATACCACATCCTTGGTGACTGTTTTAACCCATACAGAGACTTCTTCAACTTGCATACTAGTTCTTTCTTACCCTTCACCATAAAGCCTTCAGGTTGCTTCATGTAGATCTCTTCTTCTAGATCCCCGTGAAGAAATGTTGTCTTCACATCCATCTGTTCTATCTCAAAATCAAATGCAACAGCAACGGATAAAAGTAATCTAATAGAAGTAACTTTGGCAACAGGAGAAAAAATATCACCAAAATCAATTCCCGGCACCTGGGAATAACCTTTCGCTACCAACCGAGCTTTATATTTCTCCACCTTGCCTTCTACATTCATCTTCTTCTTAAACACCCATTTGCTCCCAATGGGCTTCCTTCCAGCCGGCAACTCCACCAGATCCCATGCATCGTTTTTGTGCAAGGATGCCATTTCATCAACCATGGCCTCCTTCCCGAGTTTTACATCCTCTCAATCTACTGCCTCCCTGACAGTTCTGGGTTCATCATCAGTTATAGTTAAGGCAAAACCTGAACAGAAAGCAGATGGACTATACCTTTTTGGTTGCCTTCTTTCCCGAACTGATCTTCTCAAAGCTGGAGTTTGTGGCTCTTCATCTTCTGAGTCTTCTTCTGTTGTAGAGTCTGATTCATCCTCCTTTAGCTCAAACTCTATCTTCTCAGGTTCCTTTGGTAGGACTTCATGTTTAACAACATCTTTCACTTCTCTAAGCACCACATCTCGGCTGTACATAACCTTCCTTGTTTCTGGGTTCCAAAGCTTGTAACCCTTTAAACCATCCATATACCCAATAAAGATGCACCTTTCAGATTTATTATCCAACTTGGTCCTTTTCTCCTTTGGAACATGTACATATGCATCACATCCAAATACCCTTAGATGTGAAAGAGAGGGTTTCTTACCGGTCCATACCTCATGTGGAGTCTTATCCTCCAACGCTGATGAAGGTGATCTGTTAACTAAGTAACATGCAGTCTCCACTGCCTCTGCCCAGAATTCTTGTCCTAACCCGGTACCACTGAGCATGCTTCTTGCCTTTTCCATCAGTGTTCTATTCATTCTTTTTGCAACTCCATTTTGCTGAGGTGTATATGGAGTAGTCTTCTGTCATGCTATACCACACTTCTTACAGAACTCTTCAAATTCATTCTTGCAGAACTCCCCACCATTATCTGTCCTCAGCGCCTTTATCTTCATCTCTGTCTGGTTTTCCACCAGAGCCTTAAATTCTTTAAATTTGTCAAAGACTTCAGATTTCTTCCTCAAGAAATATATCCATGTATTCCTTGAGAAGTCATCTATGAATGAAACATAGTACACAGACTTTCCCAGTGATGGAACTGACACGGGTCCAAACACATCACTGTGCACAAGTTCTAATATCTTGTTCGCCCTCTTAGCACCAGAAGGAAAACTCACCCGATTCTGCTTCCCATATACACAATGTTCACAGAAATCAAAATCCAGAGAGAAATTAGACATACCTTCTACCATACCATTTCTATGCAGTATCCGAAGGCCCTTCTCTCCAATATGTCCAAGCTTTTGATGCCATAGCATGGTCTTTTCTCTAGAGACAGCTAGGCTTTCCGCTCCACTTTCAGGAACCATAGAACTATTACACCCATTAATAACAATGCTACCTTGTATCTTGTACAGAGTTCCAGTCCGAACTCCCCGCATTAATACCAGTGCTCCCCGAACCATCTTGCAGGCATCTTTCTCGAACACTGTTTTTACACCTGCATCATCCATCTTGCTTACAGAAATCAGATTTTTGGCCAATGCAGGAATATGCAGAACACCACGAAGTGTTCTAATCCTTCCACCTTGCAGCTTCAGCTTGACCTTTCCATGTCTGACGATTCTGGCCTTCCTATCATCCCCTAGGAAGACATCACCACCATCATATTTCTCATACTCGCAGAACCACTCCCTATGGGGAGTGAAGTGAAAGGATGCACCTGAGTTAATCAACTATGACTCATGATCTACATGTGTATTTGAAGAAGAAGCCAAATACACATCCCCACCTTCATCCGAGGTGGTTTTTGCCTCTGCAGAAGGAGCATCATCAGATCCCTTTCCTTTCTCAGGAGCTTTAGATCTACAGTCCTTTTTGTAGTGCCCTTCCTTTTCGCATTTCCAGCACACCTTTACAAACTTTCCAGGAGATTTAGATCTCCCTCTAGATTTGGATCTCCCACTCGAAACCTTATTCTTGTTTCTGTTCTGGGACCTTCCTCGTACAGATAAGGCATCTCCATTCTGACCCTCCATATTTCTCTGTCTCATTTCCTCCGACAGCAAGGCTGAGACAATGTCATCAAAATTCAAGGTAGTTGTATTATATTACTATCGCAATATCGGATATCCCATGAGTACGAGTAGAAAGTGCCTAACAAGCGGTCCTTATAATGCGAGATTTTAATATCCTTGAGATGAAAAGCGGCTTACCACATTATTGAAGGCGTTCCAAATGCTCTGTCACTCCTCCCAGTCAATGAAACCCTACACAATCAAAATAAAAACTCTAAGCTACTATACCTAGCCTAATATCTTCTTTCCTCAGTCATCTTGGTTGTGATGTTTACGGAGAGAGCCCTCTCCTGGCCTAGTAGGGCTAGCTACTTGGCTAAGCATGGTTTGAGATTACCTCAGAATTGCCTTTCTTCAGCCTGAGGTAAAATCTGAGTGATAACATTTTGGCGACTCCACTAGGGAAGAGAAAGATCATATCTTCCCTGGGAAATAACGACAAAGTTTAGATCTGATTGTTGATGGTGGATAACAATCAGATGCATATGAAGGTTGAATTATTCACCTGGAAACTCCAACTTGATGTAAAGACTCCACTACAGGATCAATCTTGCCAACACGAAAATGGAAGGATCTTACACAAAGGTCAGGTATTCAAAGTGGAATTGTATTCAATATCTAATATTATTTCTTGTAAATTACTTCTTTTCTTTTTCTAAAACTATCCTGAAATTTTCCAGAGTTTTTTGTATGATAAAGATGCTCAAAATCTTGATTCTACATATTCGGAAAGTGTAAATACGGAGTTTTCCTTTGATCTTGGTCCACATCCTTTTTCTAAATATTATGATGACCATCTTCAAATTGATGAGCCTAAAGATATCAAGACTAATCCTATAGCTTATGTACATACTCCTACACCTTCTATAGTCCCGGATAGATATAAACCTCTCATCTTACCTCCTATACTCCATGCTTCCCCTGAAAATCATTACCTATATTTTCCGAGGTTTGATGGTGAAAATGACAACATCACTAGTGAGAGACATATGCAAAATTTTGAGACTTTCCTAGACATTTTTGAAGTTGACAAAGAGGATGTCGATATCAGGCTATTTTCTCTTTCTTTGCAAGGCAGATTCAAGAGTTGGTTCAAAAACTTGCATGCCGCCAGCATCTCAGACTTCCTGCAATTCGTCAAAGTTTTCCTCGATGGGTGGGTGGTCAAACAAAGCCCTTTCCTGATTCTAGAAGAGTATGACCAGCTGAAAATACAATTAGGGGAGACAGTACAACAGTTTTCTGCCAGATTCAATCAAGTCTATTATTCTATACTTGTTGATATAAGACCCCCTCCTGTCTTAGCTCTATTACATTACCCAAATGCCTTTGATTCGGAAATGGAGTTTCAGCTGAGAGAAAGGAACCTTGCAACACTTGAAGAGATGCAAAACAGTGCAATAGATGTAGAGGCTAATCTGTTGATCAAAAGGGAAAAGTTGAAGGAAGAAGAGAAGAAGAACATTGTAGAGCACTTGACATCTTCAGAGGTAAAGCTCGCCATTTTGGTAATTAAAATAGAGGAAATGATGCAAAGGATCACCATGAGAGATATATTTTACATTCAAGATCATCTTGACCCACTTATCCCAGAAAAAGAAGAGATTGCAAGCCCTAAATATTTTCCTGCTAATCCCAACCACCATAGATGATAAAATGGATTTGTAGATCAATCCAAGGAGAAATGATCTGATAATCTAATGTGTATGATTGGTGACATTAATTATATTGATGATTTGACAAAGTTTGATGAGTATGACGATGATTATGTTCTCCAAACAGAAGCTAATCTTGCAGAGCAATCAGCAGTTGGTTTATGGAAGGAGGAAGTTCAGTTTCAGCAGCTCAAATATAGTGATCAGCTGATGCATATTTATGATGACGGAGATGAGGAAAATGCTGAAAATTTTGAAAAAAGTGAAGGATATTTGCCTTTATGTTTTTCTTCATTATAATTTCTGAAAGAAAAATTTTCAAATATTAGAAATCAACAGTCTTTCAGTTTTGATGTTGAGGTTGAGGTAGATAATGAACTTCTTGAGCAAGTTGTTAATGAGAAACCTTCTCCTAATTTGGTTGAGGAAATCATTTGCGACAAAGAATCCTCCTTAGCTATAGATTTGCAGTCACCGAATGCCATTAAATGTTAGGTTGCAGATGAAGGCTTGGAAGCTTAAACATATGATCAAATGATGCAAGATGATTTTGTACCTCTATGTTTTGAAGCATTTCAATTTTTAAAGGAAAATTTTCATAATATCTCTAAAGAAAAGAATGAGTAGCCTGTAGAGTGTCATGCAGTCTCATTAAAATCGATGACATTTCAGCAGTCTTTTCAAGTTTTTCATGACCCAATAACTGATGTTTTGGATGATATCTGCAGTAAAAGTCCTTCTCCATTAGCTAACTATGAGCTTGAAAAGAGTGTTGATATAAAGTGATCGGACGGAACTTGTTGTCTTGTTCAGTAGGTATTTCATTACAAAGGCCATACCAAGATTTGCAGTCATATTAGGAGATTAATGAAGAATATTCTTGTTTTTTTGTTGATCATCAAGAAAAAATAGTTATTCACGAGTTTCAAGATCCTTTTGTCAACTTGCTGTAGTCATCACAGAAAGAAAGCATAGATATTAGGAAAATTTTAACACCAAGGTACAAAGACTGCCTAGAGTAGAGAAGTAATGTATTAAATGGGCTAGAAATCAATACGTATTACTATGAAGATCCCTTCATAGCATTATTTAGGTCAGTCGGTGGGCTCGTGCTTTGCAATTTCATCAAGATTCAATCTGTTGACAAGTTTTCGTCATAATTTCCTTTGGGTAGTTCTCTCTTCTTGCTCATAAGCAAGTACTTGCAAAGAATTGAACCAGCAACCTGAATTCTTACATGGTTGCATTGGTTGTTCCATTTCACTTGATAAAGTGATGAATGGATTAGTTTGAGTAGGTTTCGTTGAATAAGCTCAATTCTAAGCATTTTTTTTTAGTTTGTCAGTTGTGTTTTTGTCTGAATCAGTTTAGTTTATTGAGTCAAGTTTTCAGTATTCAGTTAGTCTTTAGCTATTGACTCCATTCCTAATGAATAGGCACTTGGACTACGGTGTTCTTGGCACCTCCAAGGAGCTACCATCCCTAGCTGGAGCCAATCTTAGTGTTAGTATTTGCATACTTCCACCAGGGATCAAAACACATTTTTCATGTGCATCTTAGGTGTTGTTACACTGAAAACTGTCACCTTGACATTCTGCTGACTGTATGAGCTTATTATTACTCATACTTCCTCCTTTTGCAAGTCCAATATACCAGCTCCTCATATCAAGCTTCAAAATCAGAAGAAAATCCCTAAAATCCCCTAAGAATTGGTGTCGCACTTTCTCTATGCATTCCCTGCGGTCCCGCACCTAAATCTCGGCTACTGCACTGTCAAGCAATATGCCGGCTACTCATAACTTGACAAATGTTATCCTCCTCAAGCTTGTCAAAAATAAAGAGGTACTTGCCAGAAATGGTGGGGGAAAAGAGAGAAAAATGAGCATGTTTGTTGTATTTTAAAATTGTACGAAAACTCAGTCGACCACTCTTGGACACGACACTTATATTCACCTGGGTTGGGAAATCCTTTGCCTAACAGTTAATCAAACCACATTGAAAATTTTCAGCCGGTTTCTGGGTATTAGCTTTGGGTCAATTGTCACCAAGCCATCTACAGTGTCGTTATGTGTCCAAGAGAACAGTTCAAATAAAACCATTCATCTGCAAAATATCTGTCATCCATCATTGACCATCCCTGAGTCAGTCCTTGCCAACATATTTTCAAAACTTGATCTATGATTTCGTGTTGTGGGCTTGCCTACGACAGATCGCTTTCTATCGACATCAGCACATTATCTAGGAAGTTGATCCAGAAATCGTCAGTACCTTGAAATCTGCATGCCTCAATGGTAGGTTTCTCGCTTTCGACGACAGGTTGCATCATTGACCTTCGATCGAATGATTTCGTGAGATGTTCGACTTCAGCTCATTCATTCACATTTCATGGATTGTACTGAGTACTTTGAGAGCCATTGACATTACTGGTGGTTTCTCTCACACTTGTTAACAGTTCACATCATTGACTGGTAATCAAGTGGTTTCTACCATGTTCGACTTCAATACATTCATTCACATGGACAGAATCGTACTGGTTCGAGATGCGGAAATCAAGACCCTGGATCTAGTTTCCACCATCCAGGCTGCGAGGAATTTTGTTGTCATCTATACAGTAGACTATTGATAAACAGATGGCTGCGTCCATACTGTGTCTACATATATCTGTACTATGATGTATTCAAAATCATTCTTGTATCAGAACGATTTCAGTTAGTTTATAGTTAGTTTTTATCTGAGTATGGGAATGCCTACCTCAGTGATGACATATACATGTATATATTTTGCATTGAATGTTTTGACAGGTACCGACTGGGGTGTCCACAGGATGATCTTTGAAATGATAAAGTACTGCACTCTTCATATATGGCAGACTACAGCTTCATCTATTTCAGACTTTGCACTTTAGGGGGCAATTTGTTACACTGAAAACTGTCACCTTGACATTCTGCTGACTGTATGAGCTCATTATTACTCATACTTCCTCCTTTTGCAAGTCCAATATACCAGCTCCTCATGTCAAGGTTCAAAATCAGAGAAAAATCCCTAAAATCCCCTAAGAATTGGTATCGCACTTTCTCTATGCATTCCCTGCGGTCCCGCACCTAAATCTCAGCCTGCATGCGGAACCATACCGCACGTTCTTTGTGTAATGGGTGCGGACCTCTGTAAAACATAAAAGGCGAGAAAATGAAGATTAAAAAGTGAATTCCAGGTGAATTCTAGAAGATTCTAGACGGGAATTTTCGGAATGGATACGCTTTGAAGCTGGTTCATGCATCCCTCACTTAATGGAGCTAACCCCTTGATGTAAGGAGCTTATCCCTTTGAAGGAGGATTCTATCCCTTCATATTTGGAACTAGAAACCTCCTCTCTTTCACTATAAAAAGAGGCCTTGGGTAGCCTCAAAGGGAGTTCAAGCTTATGAGATTTGAAGTTAAATGATGTTGAGATTTAGACTTGAGTAACTTAAGACTTTCTGTGAGGTTAAATCACTCATCCTCATTTGTCTTAGTTCAAAGAGTGCAATGCTTGTCAGAGTAAAGGAGATTCCTGCTTCGGACCCCGGGAGGACCTGCACAACATCAAGGCACAGGTTGTAAAAGTTTTCTATCTTTAAAGTTAATACAAATATACTCATTTCTCTCATTAAACTGTCAATTTGTGGTTTATTTCATAAATTCCTTGATCATTATGATAAGTATGATTTATGATAATGTCTATACAGGTGCTGATTAATCTTTTTCCTTGTTTGTGATTGCAGATATACGAAGGACGTTCTTTCAGTGCACGGGAAGGACTTCAACAAAATCAAGTAAGCAAGCAAAGCGTTGGACATAAGGTAGGCCTTGCACCCGTATAGTGTTTTTATAAATTGCATATGTAGAAAGGAGCCAGGCGCAAGTCATTTATTTAGTACTAATTCACATTGCATTTCTTTGAGGTGAATAAGTAGAACTGATTAATCTCTGTGAGTGTCCCACTAAATAATTTTCAATCATTCAGTTAGGTCATGATATAAAATTTTTCCACTAGTGTATGTCCTTGTCAAGTGTCCTATTTTTCCTTCACAAGTATATGCCTGCTGACCCTCTTCCATGTCTTCATCATTCTAAAAACAAGTCCACTCTCATTCCACTTTTAGTCAAAGTCACTCATTGAGTCATTTTCATTCATTTCTCATTGGGTCACTAGGGTTTTATTAGGTCAAATCATTGCATTGTATCATTTTCAATAAAGGGTAGTATAAGGCGTGAAGGTGACCCAGAAAAAACTCATCATTTGCTTTAGTTAGTTCAAATGTAATAAGAATTAAATCTCCCAAAGGCTTCCAACTCAAAAATCCACATGCCAACACATCAAATGTCAAAGGGATTTGTCTTTTCCCAAGGGTGTCCAAGCCATCATTGTTAACAAGCACCAAACCCTAATTTCCTCTCCCACTGAGCTAGGGTTTGCTATGAAAAAAAAGCATATGAGTAGAAGATCCATAAGGTAGGTAATATCAGTAAGTATGAGGCCATTACAACTCATAAGATCATGTATACATCATTTTTTGAGAAGTCTTTCCAAGAGTCAAGCCATTTGCCACTCATAGGGTCAGTTTCACTTTAAACTATGTTTCCAACCAAACAGAGATGAAATTGACAAACATGAGAGAGTTTTTTGTCCATAATAGGTCAGGGAAGAAAAAAATCTTTCAGTTTTTACACAAGTGTCATGATTTTAGATAAATGTCAAAAATACAAGTGCCATAAGAGAGTTGCTGCACTTATGGAGTGACCTTGGGAAAATCAAGTTTTCGCATAACGGGAGTTTCCAAATGAATTTCTTGATAGGTCAAATGATAACTAGATAGAGCGAGATTTCCAATGCACTATCATGAGCTCAATTTGGAGTTGAGAAGGCCTCCAAAAGTTTCCTTCATTATCACTCTACATTTCTGCACCCTCATTCAACACTTTTTGACTAGTCTTGGGAAAATCAACTTTTCACAAGGTAAATAAACTCTAATAAGAAAAAAAAGGTAGATTAGGAAATTATACTTCAAGATATTTCCAATGAGTTATCCTGGGCCCAATTTTGACATCGGGAAGGCCTCCAAAAGTAGTCTAAAAAACAGTGTTGCAGTGGCACTGCACTAATGTTTGGGGGCTGCACTAATACCCAGTTGCACTGCGCTAATGCCAGAATATAGCAATGAAATTTACACTAGCACTGTGCTAATACCCAGTGGCATTGTGCTAATGTCCAGTTCTCTCCCTAAGCCTTGAAACTCATTCAAATTTCCTTGAATATTTAGCAAGGCTTCTCAAACACCTTTGACAAGTGAGTAATATATAATTTGCACCTCCTTTTAGTTTTCAAAAGGAATTTCATGGTGTTTTGTTTTCTATGTGAAATTTGGAAGTTGGTTACACTAAAAACCCTAGATTCATTATTTTTTCCCATTATTCCCAAATTCGGCACCAATAAGCCTCACATTCCCTTCCTACATCAAAATAAATCCTACTCATTCCCTACAACACCATATCACTTTCCCTAAATACCTTTTCCCCTAAACCCCAAGTCCTAGGCATCTGAATTTCCTAGGCAACCCTATCAACCCTATAATAAAATTCAAATTCCAAATCCCCTAAACATTTTGATCCCATATCACCTCCCTAAGTTCAGTAACCCCTACCCCCATCTCCATTTACACTCATTCCCTCCATTTGCCTAACTAGCCATCTTATCTCTCATTCCCCTCATCTCATTTCATTTCACCCTAGGGTTTCCTAAGCCTTCAAGTTCAAGATGTATGAAGAGGAGGATAGAGGTATCAGTGAGGAAAAAAACACCAAAGGGAAGTGATCACAAAGGAGGATGGAAAACACTACTACAAGAGACAAAGTTGCAAGCACCAAACTCAAATGCGCCAATGCAAAAATTCAAGCTTTGACCGAGAAAAAGGAGAAGGAGAGGTTAGAAATACTTGCTGAGGTGTATATTCATTCCTCTAACCCTTGATCAGCAAGTAGCCTCATCATTTTGTCAAGTTTTGGAACATTTGGCACTTTAGTGAAATTTTTAGTTTTCCGGCAATTTTGGCACACAGTGACACTACCAAAAATACAACGCCCTTGGAACTGTGCTTTTTCCTAGAGCCCCCAATGGGAAAATGGTCACCACCATCATGTTAAACATGATGAGGACATCAACTCCAGCAATTTTCAGAAAATTTGGAAGAGAACTGGTCCCTCCAATGTGCAAAAACCCACCAATTTTTTATGTTTCTGCCTCGTTTTGGACCTTGGCACTGTGGCAATAATGGTCTTGGGAGGAGAAATTTTCGACATGGAAGACGGGAACCATTTGGGAAACTGGAAGCATATTTGGAAATTAGATTTATAGAGCTTATAAATGATCTATCATGGAGTTGATTTGGAAATGTTATCATTGATGGCAAAGGAATTGTGAAGGAGCATACGAAACGGTAACTATGAAAGAAAAGCAAGGCAAAGAACAAGGTCGAGGAGACAATGCGTTATAATTGGAATGCGATGCAATATTTGTATGTGCGATGCGATGAGATGCTACATCTGTCCAATGAAAGAAACGGGCGAAGTGTCGATTGATGCGATGTGGTGTGATATTTGGATGTGCGATGCGATGAGATCGCACATCGCAATCAGAAAAAGAAACAGAGAGGCAGAGTATGCGATTGATCTGCGATGCGATGCGATATTTGTATGTGTGATGCGATGAGATCGCATATCGCAATCAGTAGAGAAACAGAGAGGCAGAGTAACGAATATGCGATGCGGTGTGATGATATAAGGATATGGGTCCTACAAGGAAAGTGTATATTATAATATTTTGAAGGTTGGGTACAAAAGAGTTGAACTTAACAAATGTAGTGCTGAATCATTTACAAAGGAATTGACGCTATTCTTAAAGATCAGTTAAACAAACATCGGCAATGTATGTATATATAAAACCTTATTCCAGGAATCATTACCCAGTCGGGCATCATATATATATATATATAAATAAATTCTGAGAATCACCTACCTCACTGGAGGATACTCTAAATCTGGAACATAAAAGCATATATAGCGCATTACATATTTCACAAAGGTCCAAAGTTTATATATAATTCATATGGAACCAAGCGATATTTGTTAATTTATTTCACATGAAGGGCAGAGTTCATATATATTTGCAGACGGAACCTGGAGTACAGAGCGGGAATTTGATTGGACGGTTGATCACTATTTAAAAACCATGAGTGGATTTGTGGAATCGAATTGCCCATATCGCACCACTTTTGCGGGTTGAGCGGTATTCAAGAGGTTGGCTCTGATTCCATAGAATGGGCGACACGCGTCCCTGTACGAATTCAGAAAATCGCTTGTCACTGTGCACCATCGCGCGTTATTGTTCGATCCAGGATGCCCAGCGATATTGTTGTGCGTCGTTGATCTGGAGGGAAGCCATCGGATGGTGGTCGTATGAGGAAGATGCACAAAGATTAACCAAAGTACGGCAGGCCATCGCACGTTATTGTTCGTGCACCTTCGTCGAGCGATATCTGTCCAATCAAATGAGGTGGCGCGATGCGATAACAACCGTCGGATGGATATGACCATTAACACTGGGGCCCATGCATAAGAATGCATTGGTCATGCTTAAGATTTGCGGATTTATTAACCATTGGGGTTATATTTATAAAATTCAAACATTTTGTTATGAAGTGTGAAGGAAGCCCCTGAATTGAAATAATATTATATGGCGGAGATAAAAGACTACCTTTGGGATGATTCGTGCATGGAAGAACGAATGTTGGGATTTCAATTTGGATTTGCTCGATTTTTAATACACTGGATTATCTATTTTTACCCCATCTAGGAATACCATTAGCGGTTCGTGGTTTTGACTCATGGTTTTACTAAAGGAAAAACTATATAAGGAGAAGAGAAATAGAGAACGAGGTGTGCGTGTGAAAGGGTCGATAATAAACGAATCTCTTTTAGAGATAGCTGTATGAATAAACTTTGATATATCTGAATCTATGGCGCACCTGTAAATATGATGATTGATCAATATCTTTAGATCAGATGATGATTAATTCCTGGTTCAATCGACTGACAAAATCATGAAGTACGTATAAGGGTTGTGAATGAATACTTCACTCTGAAGTATATCTGTATGGAATGGGTAACAGATTGTTGAATTAAGGATGCACCTCTGAAGAAAATAAATAAATCTGGTGGCCTGCAAGGTATGTTGTGTGGAAGTGGATGAAGTGTGGTCTGCAGTAGATCTGAGGGTCGAAGCCTTCAGTAAGGGGGTTGTAGCTCCCTTCCAGTGGTAGCTGGTAAACGAGAGCAGGGGGTTGTAGCTCCCTTCCAGGAAAGGCTGGTAAACGAGAAAAGGTTGTAGCTTTCTGCAGGTGGGTGCCTGCATGCTGGTATGAGTCTGCACCAACATAAAATTGTAAGAAGTTTTCTTTATAATAAATATTGAAGACTGAGATAGCAGCAGCGGTGGTTTTCTCCCGAATTGGGTTTCCACCTTAAATCCTGGTGTTCATATGTGTTTCTTATGTTAGATTGTTTGTTTCGTTATTTCTGTTCATGCTTACTTCTTATCTGATGAATAAACTATGCAATGATCTATGTAAAGACATAATAAGATCTCTGGACATACAAGTTGGATGCAGTAATGTAACATATGGTTTTAAGAAGAAGGAAAACTAAAAATTGTCAGTCAGCTCTAAATACTGATTCACCCCCCTCTCAGTATTTTTCCAACAATTGGTATCAGAGCAGGTCCTTCTGAAAAAGCTTAGCCGCTAGAAGGAAGATCAAGCACTATGAGCAATCAAGATGGAACAACATCTATTAGGCCTCCGCTCTTTAACAGAAACAATTTAATCTTCTGGAAAACAAGGATGAGATCCTATCTTCAGTCTCTGGGAGCAGATGTTTGGGAAATTGTTGAAGGAGGATATCAATATCCAGCTACAGTACCAACTGATTCGACAGAAAGAAAGAATTATGAAACCAATGCAAAGGCGGTCAATGCACTATTGGGAAGTCTAACTGAATTAGAATTTGTCAAAGTCATGCAACTGAATATAGCAAAGGAAATATGGGACAAAATCATTCTAAGTTATGAAGGTGATGCAAAGGTAAAAAGTGCTAAACTCCAAACTCTCAGAATTCAATATGAGAATCTAAAAATGAATAATGAGGAGAGCATTGCAAGTTTCTTTTTACGTCTTGATGATATTATAAACTGTATGAAAAATTTGGGAGAAACAATAACCAAATCTACTCTGGTTGAGAAAATTTTAAGATCACTAACTGCAAAATTTGAATCAAAAGTTTCTGCTCTTGAAGAAAAGCAGGATCTTCAAAATCTTACTGTGGTGCAACTTCATGGCATACTAACTGCATATGAAATGAGAAGAGGAGGACCATCTGAAGTCAAAGAAGCAGTCTTTAGAACTTCTACAAAAGGGAAGGAAGTACAAAAAATAGAAGGATCAGGATATATCTCAGAAGAAGATGAGATAAAATTTGTAAAGAAACTTCAACTTGGCACATGACGGTTCAGAGGTAAGCTTCCTTTCAAATTTTTTGATTGTGGAAGAGTTGGTCATTATGCTGCTAAGTGTCCTCATAAAGAAACACATAAAAAGGGGAAGGAAGTAGTAATAAGGAATAAGAATCATTATAGCACTAGAAAAAGTTACTATACTCATGAAGACAGTGATGGGTTATCTGATAGTGAGGAAGAATGTGAACAAGATCTTAGACTTCTCATGGCATTTGAAAAGGAATCTAGAGAAGAAAAGGATACTTTTTTGGATGCTCTAGAAGATAATGATTTTCTTGATGAAAACAATCAACTCAAAATTTGCTTAGAAGAGAGTAAAATAATCATATCAAGTCTGAAAAATCAGCTTGAAGAAAAAGAGAAACACAATGAGAAATTAGAGGGTGAAGTAGTAAGTCTAATAAAAGAACTTGAGAAAGCAAAGACTCTGAATCTTAGATTTGCTAAAGGATCTGAAACCTTAGATGAGATTATCAAGGTACAACGTTCTCCCCTTATAAAGACAGGTCTTGGATATATCGGAGAATCTTCTCAGGCTTCAGCACCAAATTATCTAAAAGCAGCTACTGCTGGTATACAACATGCTGCCACTCAGCAAGGGAATAAAGAATCTTTGTAGGTAAAGCATGATCATCTCAATTCAAAGAACACTAACAGGAATATCTTTCAAAGAAACACCAATCAACAGGTAAATTCAAGAAGGAGATTTTATGATCGTAGAAATTTCTTCTTCAATGGACAATGTTTCTCATGTCACAATTTTGGTCATAAAGTTGTTCAATGTGTAGCATATAAAACTATCATGACAAGAGAAGCAATAAAGAAAAGGATTGATATTGAAACAAAGAAGAATACCTATAACAACTTTTCTCCTCTTCAAAATTAAGTTGAATGTGCTTATTGCAATAACTTTGGCCATGAAGAATCTGAATGCAGGAGCAAAGTTCAGCCAAAAGAACATGTTCCTTCAAGCTCCAAAGTATGGAAAAAGAAGGAATTACAGGTTGAAAATTGTGGCATAGCGTTGTTTGCAGAAGATGAAGAAAACCAATGGTACATTGACAGTGGATGCTCAAGACACATGACAGGTGATAAAACCAAACTTCTTGCATATAGTGCTCTAGAAAAAGAAAATAATGTTACATTTGGAAATGATACTCCTGCAGTCATTAAGGGAAAAGGGTTTGTTTTTCTAAAAGAAAAGGTGAAAGCTAATGAAGTCATGTATGTGGATGGATTAAAGCATAACTTGTTAAGTGTAAGTCAAATGTGTGATCAAGGAACTGAAGTTGTCTTTAGTTCAAAAGAATGTGTGGTGCGTGATCTTGATACAGGTAAAGCAATTATAAAAGGAAAAAGAACTCCAAACAACCTGTATATATTGAAGAACCCCAAAGAACAATGTTATTTGAGTAAATATTCAGAAAATTGGCTATGGCATAGAAGGTTGGGGCATCTGAGCTTCTCTCAAATCAACAAATCAAGTAGACTTAAAGTTGTTCGTGATCTTCCCAATATTACTATACCTGAAAATATCATATGCAAATCTTGCCAATTCGGTAAGCAAACCAGGGTACAATTTAATGCCAAGGAAGGATCATCAAGTAAGCCTCTTGAACTCATTCATACTGACATATGTGGACCTATGAGGAAAAATTCACCACATGGTGAAGAATACTATATCTTATTTATTGATGATTTCTCTAGAATGTGTTGGATTGGGTTGATTAAACACAAAGATGAAGCATTTGAAAAATTTCAGATCTTCAAAGCACTGGTGGAAAATGAATTAGATCTAAAAATCAAGTGTTTTAGATCTGATCGAGGAGGAGAATATACATCAAATGAATTCCTTGAATTTTGTGAACAACATGGCATAAAAAGACAGTTCTCTGTAGCTGGCACTCCACAACAAAATGGCGTAGCAGAAAGAATGAATAGAACAGTTCAACAAATGGCTAGAGCTATGCTTGATGATTCTGGAACACTTGACACATTTTGGGGAGAAGTAGCACATACAGCAGTAAATATTCTTAACAAGGCACATGTTCGTGTAAATAGTGATAAAACTCCATATGAACTCTGGTATGGTAATCCTCCCACTGTGAAGCATTTTAGAGTTTTTGGAAGCAAATGCTTTATAAAAAATAATGATGAAAAACTTGGCAAGTTTGAACCCAGAGTAGATGAAGGAATACTTCTTGGTTACTCCTCTAGGAGTAGAGCATATAAATGTTACAATAAAAGACTTCGGAAGATTGTTGAATGTATTGATGTTGTTATTGATGAGTCCCCTGCAACTCCAAAAGAAGAAAAACAAACAACAGATGAAGACGATGATGACATATATCCTTCTACATCAAATAGAAATGATATAGACAGTGAACCCAATGAAGAACCTGAAGATGATTTATCTGAAAAAGCTCCATCCAGATATGTTCAAAAGAATCATCCAGAATCTCAAATTTTGGGAGAAAAGGGATCAAGTGTACAAACAAGAAGGACTCTTGTGGGATCTTCTAGCTATCTAGCATTTCTATCCACTATTGAACCACACAATGTCAATCAAGCTATCAAAGATGAATGTTGGATTCAAGCCATGAATGAAGAGCTTGATCAAATTGAAAAGAATCACACTTGGGAATTAGTACCAAGACCTAATGACAAAAATGTCATTGGAATTAAATGGATATTCAAAAACAAGTTAAATGAGAATGGGGATGTTATAAGAAATAAAGCTAGACTTGTTTGCAAGGGGTATGCTCAACAAGAAGGTATAGACTTTGAAGAAACTTTTTCTCCTGTAGCTAGACTTGAAGCCATAAGAATGTTTCTTGTTTTTTCAAGCTTCCAACAAATCAAAGTTTATCAAATGGATGTTAAATCTGCTTTTCTCAATGGTGATCTAGAAGAAGAAGTTTATATAGAACAACCAGAAGGATTCATTTTGGGAAATGATGAAAAACTTGTTTGTAGACTTAAAAAGGCCCTATATGGTCTCAAACAAGCTCCAAGGGCATGGTACTATTGTCTTGACAAATATCTTCATCAACAAGGATTTTCAAAAGGGTCTGCTGATAGCAACTTATACACAAAAACTGAAAATGACAAACTATTGATTGTGGTTTTATATGTTGATGATATCATTTTTGGAAGTAATGAAGAGTCTATGAGTCAGAAATTTGCTTCTGATATGCAACAAGAATTTGAAATGTCTTTACTTGGGGAACTAACATTCTTTCTTGGCTTGCAAGTGCAACAAGCAACAGATGGCATATTCTTATCACAAACAAAATATCTTAAGCAAATTCTGAAGAAGTATGGCATGGAAGAGTGCAAACCTGTAAGTACACCAATGGTAACCGGATGTAATCTCAGTTCTCATGATGATTCTCCCACAGTGAATCAACCAGAATACAGATCTATGATAGGAAGTCTACTTTATCTCACTAGGACTAGACCAGACATTATGCATGCAGTTGGGATTGTTGGACGATTCCAAGCTAATCCAAAAGAGTCTCACCTTCAGGCTGTCAAAAGAATATTCAAATATCTACAAGGAACTCAAGACTTTGGGCTATGGTATCCAAAGAATGTTGATCTCACTCTTCAGGCTTACACTGATGCATATTGGGCTGGAAATGTTGATGATTGGAAAAGCACTAGTGGTGGTGCATTTTACATGGGGCCCCTATTAGTATCTTGGTTCAGCAAGAAGCAAAGCTCCATTGCCTTATCTACAGCAGAAGCAGAATATGTGGCTACTGCATCATGTTGCACTCAACTTCTTTGGATGATGCAAACCTTACAAGACTTTCAAATCAAATGTTCACCTCCTATATCCATTATGTGTGATAACACAAGTGCCATCAGTATCTCAAAGAATCATGTTATGCATTCCAAGACCAAGCACATTCCCATCAAATATCACTTCTTACGTGAAAAAGTGCTTGAACAAAAGGTGAAGTTGGAGTATGTGCCCTCCAAAGAACAAGTTGCTGATATATTTACCAAACCTTTACATAGGGAAGCGTTTGAATATCTGAGACAGAAGCTGGGAGTAGTCTCTGCCATCCAGAAGATCATATCTACTTAAAGTTGAAGGTGGTCAGGATGCATAGGCTAAGGGGGAGCATTGGTCATGTGGCAAGGATGCATTACTTGTTGTAATATGATCTCATGCTTGAGAATATTTGATCTTGAGTGTATAAGTCATTTCTGATATTTCATTAAATATTATGTTTGAAGATGCAGCATGATCTCAGGGGGAGAATGGTATTGTCGGTACAAAGGATATTGATCAACCCTTTGCCATTGATGTCAAAGGGGGAGGAAAAGAGGGGCTTCTCAAAGAAAAACAAAGGAAGAATATTGCCATCAATGCCAAGGGGGAGATTGTTGGAAATGTTGTCATTGATGGCAAAGGAATTGGCAAAGAAGGAGCATCTGAAACAATAACTATGAAAAGAGAAAAGCAAGGCAGAGAACAAAGGTCAGCAGACAAAGCAGTGTAATGAAGATGTGATGCGTATTTGTATGTGCGATGCGATGAGATCGCACATCGCAATCGGCGAAAGAAATAGAGAGGCATAGTATGCGATTGATCTGCGATGCGATGAGATCACACATCGCAATCAGCGAAAGAAACATAGAGGCAGAGTATGCGATTGATCTATGATGCAATGCGATATTTGTATGTGCGATGCGATGAGATCGCATATCGCAATCAGTGAAGAAACAGAGAGGCAGAGTAACGAATATGCGATGCGATGCGATGATATAAGGATATGGGTCCTACAGGGCAAGTGTATATTATAATATTCCGAAGGTTGGGTACAAAAGAGTTGAACTTAAGAAATGTAGTGCCGAATCATTTACAAAGGAATTGACGCTATTCTTAAAGATCAGTTAAACAAACAACGACAATGTATGTATATATAAAACCTTATTCCGGGAATCATTACCCAATCGGGCATCATATATATATATATAAATAAATTCCGAGAATCGCCTACCCCGCTGGAGGATACTCTAAAGCTGGAACATAAAAGCATATATAGCGCATTACATATTTCTCAAAGGTCTAAAGTTTATATATAATTCATATGGAACCAAGAGATATTTGTTAATTTATTGCACATGAAGGGTATAGTTCATATATATTTGTAGACGGAACCTGGAGTACGGAGCGGGAATTTGATTGGACGGTTGATCACTATTTAAAAACCGCGAGTGGATTTGTGGAAGCGAATTGCCCATATCGTACCGCTTTTGCGGGTTGAGCGGTATTCAAGAGGTTGGCTCCGATTCCATAGAACGGGCGACACACGTCCCTGTACGAATTCAAAAAACTGCTTGTCACTGCGCGCCATCGCGCGTTATTGTTCGATCCAGGATGCCCAGCGATATTTTTGTGTGTTGTTGATCTGGAGGGAAGCCATCAAACGGTGGTCGTATGAGGAAGATGCACGAAGATTAACCAAAATACGGCAGGCCATCGTGTGTTATTGTTCGCGCACCTTCGCCGAGCGATATCTGTCTGATCAAATGAGGTGGCGCGATGCGATAACAATCGTCGGATGGATATGACCATTAACACTGGGGCCCATGCATATGAATGCGTTGGTCATGGTTAAGATTTGCGGATTTTTTTAACCATTGGGGTTATAGTTATAAAATTCAAACATTTTGTTATGAAGTGTGAAGGAAGCCCCCGAATTGAAACAATATTATATGGCGGAGATAAAAGACTACCTTTGGGATGATTTGTGCATGGAAGAATGAAGGTTGGGGTTTCAATTTGGATTGGCTCGATTTTTAATATGCTGGATTATCTATTTTGACCCCGTCCAGGAATACCATTAGCGGTTCGTGGTTTTGACTCATGGTTTTACTAAAGGCAAAAATATATAAGGAGAAGAGAAATAGAGAACGAGGTGGGCGTGCGAAAGGGTCGATAATAAACGAATCTCTTTTAGAGATATCTGTATGAATAAACTATGATATATCTGAATCTATGGTGCACCTGTGAATATGATGATTGATCAAGATCTCTAGATCAGATGATGATTAATTCGTGGTTTAATCGACTGACGAAATCATGAAGAACGTATGCATGAGTAAGGGTTGTGAATGAATACTTCACTTTGAAGTATATCTATATGGAATGGGTAACATATTACTGAGAGATCTGAATTAAGGATGCACCTCTGAAGAAAATAAATAAATCTAGTGGCCTGCAAGGTATGTTGTGTGGAAGTGGATGAAACGTGGTCCACAATAGATCAGAGGGTCGAAGCCTTCAATGAGGGGGTTGTAGCTCCCTTCCAGTGGTAGCTGGTAAACGAGAGTAGGGGGTTGTAGGTCCCTTCCAGGAGAGGCTTGTAAACGAGAGAAGGTTGTAGCTTTCTGCAGGTGGGTGCCTGCGTGCTGGTATGAGGCCGCACCAACATAAAATTGTAAGAAGTTTTCTTTATAATAACTATTGAAGACTGAGATAACAGCAGTGGTGGTTTTCTCCCGAATTGGGTTTCCACCTTAAATCTTGGTGTTCATATGTGTTTCTTATGTTTGATGGTTTGTTCTGTTATTTCTCTTCATGCTTACTGCTTATCTGACGAATAAATGATGCAATGATCTAAGTAAAGACATAATAAAATCTCTCGACATACAAGTTGGATATAGTAATGTAACATATGGTTTTAAGAGAAAGGAAAACCAAAAAAAAATTTCAGTCAACTCAAAATACTGATTCACCCCCCCTCTTAGTATTTTTCCAACGGTACGGTTGGACACCGTGAAGGCCTCCAAAAGTTGCCAGGAAGTTGTCATTTTCATCATCTTCAACAGATTTTGACTTTTTGACTTTTTATCTTGGGAAATGAGAAATTATTGATGTAAAAGGTCGATATAATTTTAAATGTCATGTTTTTATTTTTATCTAGTGTAGATACATCAGATAAGGCCACTAGAAGTCAAATGAATCATTTTTCTCTCTTTTAGAGGCAAATTGTTGAGTTTTCCTACCCTTCAAATTCTTGTTTGGGAGTAGGTGAAACTGATCCCTATCTCATGGATTCGACTCCTTGAGGCTAGGAAGAGTTGTTTTGGGGTATATATGATGTATTTTATTATTCATTATAATGGTTGGACTCACTTGGAGCTTTGGCATCTCAAGGACATAATTTTGTATCAGTTTGGCCTAGACATTATTGATAAATTTGCAGCTATTTCTTTGGGATCCATGTCGTATGCATTGTTTGACATATTTTATTCTTTGTGATCATTTGTATGAATGTATTTTAATCTCATAAACCATTTCCATGTCTATGATATGCTTAATTTCGAGTTGAAAGGCATAATTCATATTTTCATGCTCTGTTTTGGGGAATTTAGTATAATTTGTTTATTTTCTTCAGTTTAGGGAGAATTCATTTCATATGCTCTTCCTAACCCCTCACCGGTATATTCAATTCACCATAATCATCATTTTAATGTAAAACTTTCTACCTACCTTGCCCCTTAGAACACCCTGTGGATTTTGACCTAATTTCCTTGCCCTAGCTGTTTGACTCCTCCTGATCCAACAAAACCCTACAAAATAAAAAAATAAGAACCCTGAGCTACTATACCTAGCCTAAAACCTTCTTTCCTCAGCCATATTGACTGTGATCCATATAGAGAGAGCCCTCTCCTGGCCTAGTAGGGCTAGCTACTTGGCTAAGCATGGTTTGAGTTTACCTTGGAATTGCTTCTCTCAGCCTGAGGTTCAATCTGAGTGATAACACCAAAGCAATAGATCATTGTATCAATTGCCTCTTGGGAGGATTCATGACTAAATTTTCCATTGATCAATTTGTGTCATATTATGAAGAAGAAATAATATTTTTCAAAGGTCCTAGAGGTAAGTTCCTGTGCTCTTTGAAGATGTTGCTGAAAATGCTATTATGTGAACAGGGCTCTTTGTGTGAACATATTGCTTGAATACCTTGAAGAGGCATAACTATGCACAAAGGAAAATTTTACCATGAATATCTAGAAAATTTTATTTATAGCCCTCTGAAGCCTAGATTTTATAGTGAAAGTGAACCATAAATTAGTAGCTCTAGTGACTCTAAAGAAGAAGGTTCATAAAACTAGAAATCGTTGAGTATTTTTCCAATCCCTCTCCTTCACTTCTACACTCATATCACAAAACACCCACTCCACCATGCAGTCCATCTCCACCACCATCTTAACCTCCCCCAGGCGCAGACATGGCAATGTCAAAGAAGTTACCTAATTTCATAGGCATTGGAAATGAGGATACTGAGCACTTTTGGTTTGTGAATAAGGCCATATGGCAAGCTCGATGGGTACATCAGATATGTTCAAGAAAACCCTAATGCCACTTGGACCAAATAAAATATGCCCTAAAAGAGAAGTTTAAGAAGCCTAAGTCATACACGTAGTTGGTTACAGAAATGAAAGAGATTCATCAAGAGGTTAATGAATCTGTATGGGAGGCAGATTAGAGGCCGAAGTGCACTATCAGAGATGGTGGATTTTTCATTAATGATAATCAACATAAGGAATGGTTTATTTCTATGTTGCTCCCGTATCTGTGCCAGCCCTTAGGTCAGAAAAATATTTCCACATGGGCTGAGGCTATGCAGGTTGCAATGAAACTAGAGGCTAATCCAACGCCTGTGATGGGGACTAAACATATTCATAATTAGTTTGGAAGCCATGCACTTAGGGAATTCAAATTAGCAGAAAGACGAGGCAAGGAAGTATGGAGAGGCTTGGTGCATAAAATGTAAATTTGTTGGGCATCATAAGGATCAATGTCCTATCTTCAATAACTATCTGAATGTCGGAGGTGCTAGTCCATTGAGGAGTACAATATGGTCCATGATCTTTCAAGTTGCTGGATTACATGACGCAGATTTATGCCCAAGGGTCAGAATATATCAACCTGAGTTGAAGTTGTTTTCTTGCAGATTCTCTTCAGCATTAGGACATGATGAGAAATATTGTCGCACTTATGATATGATGTTGGAAAAGTTTTAAACCTATAGGATGCATGTTGAGACTACCTCACCAGCATCCTCCTTTTTGCGTGGTCGATTTTAGGGCAGAGGAAGAGGATGAGGAGGTGGACCAGTTGGTCGAGGAAGAGGAGAAGTTATTTACTATAACTGCGGCGATGTTGGTCACTCTGCACGTGACTGTCGAAATCCAGGGAAAAAATCAAGTAGGTATTGTAGACAGTTTGATCATGTGATAGAAGATTTCCCTCTTTTGATTGCTAAAATGTAGGAGAAAAACACGCAGGCTACAACACAAAATATTCAGATGGTTAGAGAAGAAACCCATGAAGAATATCCTAGCATGAATTTGATCACTAGGATCAGTGTAGCCACTACTGAAGATAAGGGAAAGCTGTTAGGAAAAATACGAGAGGGGGGTGGGGAATACTGAGAGGGGGGGTGAATCAGTATTTAGAGCTGACTGAAAACTTTTTATCAGAAATATTTTTATGCATTTAATTCTTTCTTTCATCAGAAGATTAGTAGGCCGTAAGAATGTGCAGTAATAACAGAATGAACCATCACACATAAGCAACACACATGAACACCAGTATTTAAGGTGGAAACCCAATTTGGGAGAAAACCACCGCTGTTGTCATCTCTGTCTTCAATATTTATTATAAAGAAAAATTCTTACATTTTTAGTGCTGGCGCAGACTTATACCAGCACACAGGCACCCACCTGCAGAAGGCTACAACCTTCTCTCGTTCTCCAGTCACTACTGGAAGGGAGCTCCAACCCCCTTATTTTAACACCAGCTTATACTGGCACAAAGCTTCCACTTCAATCCTCAGATCCACCACATTTCTTCAATTTATTCATCAGACTTGTGTCAGGTCTTCATTATTTCTTTGCAGATATCCCTAGAGATTCATCATTTTCTCGATCTAGAGGTCTTGAACCTTCATCAACTCCATAGGTGCATCATAGATTCAGCCTTTTCAGAAAACAAAGTTCAATCATGCAGATATCTTTTAAAGAGATTTATTCATTAACAACCCTTATGCATGCACCCCATGAACCATAATGCACTTCTCCTTATATAGTTTTGCCTTTATTAATACCATGAGTCAATACCATCCAACCGCTAATGGTATTCCTGGACGGGATCAATTAGATAATCTAGCGGGGTCTACCCAAGCCCCCAAACAATTTCTCATTGTTTTATTTCCTTGGTTTTGGCAAGTAGATAATTAATCTAAGGCTTTTTAATATCTCAATATGAGATTGAGATATTAATCAAAATTTCTTCTTTAGTAATGAAAAACCCTCAGCATAATTCATAGACCTTCATATGTCGACCCCCAGGTTTATACGTTCCACCAAATTTGGAGTAAAAATGATGACCCAATCGCTTTTCGTCATAATTTATATTTAATTTAAATAACCTTGGTTAAACCCACAAATATTAATTTGAAAAGGCCCAATTAATATAATTTAAACTGGGCCCACATATATGATCAGCGACCCAATCAAATTCCCGTTCCATACTTTGGTTAATCTTCGCAAATTTTCCTCAAGCGATCACCGTCCGATGACTCCTTCCAAGATCAATGGTGCTCAACAATTTCGCTGGGCATCCTGGGTCGAACAATAATGTACGATGGCGCGCAGTGTCAAGCGGTTTTGTGGAGTCGTACAGGGACACATGTCACCCGTTCTATGGAATCGCTCCCCAACTCGAAGAAACCACTTATCTCCGAAAGGCGGTGCGATATGGGCAATCTGGCTTCGTAAACCCGCTCGCGGTTTTAGAACAGTGTTCTATTAGAATTCAACCATATTTCAAATATAGTTCATTGATCCATTGGGTCCAGATTTTCCTCGCAATCGCAAGTCTTTTAATAAACACTCCGCTGCAGAGTTTTTCTCCGATGCATTTAAAACTGGAACTCAAACACTTTATTAATCCTGGTTTATACGCCCATCGGTTTTGGGCTTCAATCACACTCGCATCCTCTTGTTAACTTGTTCTGCTGGCCTTATATGCTCCAATGCGATAAGGGTCTCTGGCCTGGGTTACGATTCCTGAAATGTACTTATTTAGTGTATGAACTAGCTGGGGTAGTAAACCTCAGAATAATGCCTCAGCCTTTGCCTCTGCTGCTCGATGCAATTCCTTCTATGCTACCTTGCTACCTCTCTTTACTGCCTCTGTGCCTCTGCTACAATACATTACTTCCTCTTCTCCTTGATTGATGCGATAGTTGCCATCAAGGACAATCAATTCAATATGATAGGATTTAAGAGACATATTGCTAACAATCTCCCCCTTTTGACTTGATGGAAACCATGACTAGAAATACATTTAGACAACAACATTATCCCCCTTTGACATCAAGGGCAAAGGGTAGATCAAAAACCTTTATACCGACAAAAACATGCTCCCCCTGAGATCATGCTGCTTCTTCAAACATAATATAACAAAAATGACTTATACAAACAAGATAAAAAATTCTCAAGCATGATATCATACTACAACAAATAATTAGAATGCCAACAATGCATTCTTTCCACATGACCAATGTTCCCCCTTAACTCGGTTGTCCTGCAGAAAATCCACATCTTCTTTATTTAAGTAGATCTGATCTTTTACATGGCAGAGACTACTCCCAGCTTTTGTCTGAGATATTCGAACGCTTCCCTGGGTAAAGGTTTGGTAAATATATAAGAAAATTGTTCTTTGGAGGGAACATATTCCAACTTCACCTTTTGTTCAAGCACTTGTTCTTGTAAGAAGTGATACTTGATGGGAATGTGCTTGGTCTTGGAATGGATAATAGGATTCTTTGAAATACTGATGGCACTTGTATTATCACACATAATGGATATAGGAGGTGAACATTTGATTTGAATGTCTTGTAAGGTTTGCATCATCCAAAGAATTTAAGTGAAACATGATGCGGCAGCCACATATTCTGCTTCTGCTGTAGATAAGGAAATATAGATTTGCTTCTTGCTGAACCAAGATACTAACCGGGGCCCCATATAGAATGCACCACCACTAGTGCTTTTCCAATCATCAACATTTCCAGCCCAATCTGCATCAGCATAAGCATGAAGAGTAAGATAAACATTCTTTGGATACCATAGTCCAAAGTCTTGAGTTCCTTGTATATATTTGAATATTCTTTTCACAGCCTGAAGGTGAGACTCTTTTGGATTAGCTTGGAATCGTCCAACAATCCCAACTACATGCATAATGGCTGGTCTTGTCTCAGTGAGATAAAGTAGACTTCCTATCATAGATCTGTATTCTGGTTGATTCACCGTGGGCGAATCATCATTAGAACTGAGATTACATCCAGCTATCATTGGTGTACTTACAGGTTTGCAATTTTCCATGCCATACTTTTTCAATATTTTCTTAATATATTTTTCTTGTGATAAGAATATGCCATCTCTTGTTTGTTGCACTTGCAAGCCAAGAAAGAATGTTAGTTCCACAAGTAAAGACATTTCAAATTATTGCTGCATATTAGAAGCAAATTTCTGACTCATAGACTCTTCATTACTTCCAAAAATGATATCATCAACATATACAACCACAATCAGTAGTTTATCATTTTCAGTTTTTATGTATAAGTTGCTATCAGCAGACCCCTTAGAAAATCCTTGTTGAATCCTTGTTGATGGAGATATTTGTCAAGACAATAGTACCATGCCCTTGGAGCTTGTTTGAGACCATATAGAGCCTTTTTAAGTCTACAAACAAGATTTTCATCATTTCCCAAAATGAATCCTTCTGGTTGTTCTATATAATCTTCTTCTTCTAGATCACCATTGAGAAATGCAGATTTAACATCCATTTTATAAACTTTGATTTGTTGAAAGCTTGAAAAAGCAAGAAACATTCTTATGGCTTCAAGTCTAGCTACAGGAGCAAAAGTTTCTTCAAAGTCTATACCTTCTTGTTGAGCACACCCCTTGCAAACAAGTCTAGCTTTATTTCTTATAACATCCCCATTCTCATTTAACTTTTTTTTGAATATCCATTTAGTTCCAATGACATTTTTGTCATGAGGTATTGGTACTAATTCCCAAGTGTGATTCTTTTCAATTTGATCAAGCTCTTCATTCATGGCTTGAATCCAACATTCATCTTTGCTAGCTTGATTGACATTTTTTGGTTCAATAGTGGATAGAAATGCCAGATAGCTAGAAGATCCCACAAGAGTCCTTCTTGTTTGTACACCTGATCCCTTTTCTCCCAAAAATTGAGATTCTCGATGATTCTTTTGAACATATCTGGATGGAGCTTTTTCAAATAAATCATCTTTGGGTTCTTCATTGGGTTCACTGTCTATATCATTCCTATTTGATGTAGAAGGATATATGTCATCATCATCGTCTTCATTTGTTGTTTGTTTTTCTTCTTTTGGAGCTGCAGGAGACTCATCAATAACAACATCTATACATTCAACAATCTTCCAAAGTCTTTTATTGTAACATTTATATGCCCTACTCCTAGAGGAGTAACCAAGAAATATTCCTTCATCTGCTCTGGGTTCAAACTTGCCAAGTTTCTCATCATGAGAAACATTGTCCATTGAAGAAGAAATTTCTGCGATCATGAAATATTCTACTTGAATTTACCTATTGATTGGTGTTTCTTTGAAAGGTACTCCTGTTAGTGTTCTTTGAATTGAGATGGTCATGCCTTATCTGTAGAGATTCTTTACTCTCTTGCTGAGGGGCATAATGTTGTGTATTGGTTGTAGCTGCTTTTAGATAATTTGGTGCTGAAGCCTGAGAAGATTTCTCCGATATATCCAAGACCTGTCTTTAGAAGAGGAAAACGTTGTATCTTGATAATCTCATCTAAGGTTTCAGATCCTTTAGCAAATCTAAGATTCAAAGTCTTTACTTTCTCAATTTCTTTTCTTAGACTTACTATTTCACATTCTAATTTCTCATTATGTTACTCCTTTTCTTGAAGTTGGTTTTTCAGAGTCTCTATGGTTATTTTACTTTCTTCTAAGCATATTTTGAGTTGATTGATTTCATCAAAAAAATCATTGTCCTCTAAAGCATCCATAAAAGTATCCTTTTCTTCTCTAGACTCCTTTTCAAATGCCATGAGAACTCTAAGATCTTGTTCACATTCTTCCTCACTGTCTGATAACCCATCATTGTCTTCATGAGTATAGTAACTTTTTCTAGTGCTAAACCGATTCTTATTCCTTCTTGCTACGTCCTTTCCTTTTTCATGTGTTTCTTTGTGAGGACACTTAGCAGCATAATGACCAACTCTTCCACAAGAAAAACATTTGAAAGGAATCTTACCTCTGAACCGTCCTGTACCAAGTTGGAGTTTCTTTACAAAATTTACCTCATCTTCTTCTGAGATATACCCTGATCCTTCTGTCTCTTGTACTTCCTTCCCTTTTGTAGAAGCTCTAAAGACGGCTTCTTTGACTTCAGATGGTCCTCCTCTTCTCATTTCATATGCAGTTAGTATGCCATGAAGTTGCACCATAGTAAGATTTTGAAGATCCTGCTTTTCTTCAAGAGCAGAAACTTTTGACTCAAATTTTGTCGTTAGTGATCTTAAAAATTTCTCAACCAAAGTAGATTCAGTTATTGTTTCTCCCAGATTTCTCATACGATTTACAATATCATCAAGACGTAAAAATAAATTAGCAATGCTCTCCTCATTATGCATTTTTAGATTCTCATATTGAATTCTGAGAGTTTGGAGTTTAGCACTTTTTACCTTTGCATCACCTTCATAACTTAGAATGATTTTGTCCCATATCGCCTTTGTTGTATCCAGCTGCATGACTTTGACAAATTCTGATTCAGTTAAACTTCCAAATAGAGCATTGACAGCCTTTGCATTTGTTTCACAATTCTTTCTTTCCGTTGAATCTGTTGGTACTGCGGTTGGATATTGATATCCTTTTTCAATAATAGCCCATACATCTTCTCCCAGAGACTGTAGATAATATCTCATCCTTGTTTTCCAGAAGATTAAATTACTTTCGTTGAAGAGCGGAGGCCTGATAGAAGTTGTTCCACCTTGATTTCTCATCTTGTTTGATCTTCCTTCTAGCGGTTAAGCCTTTTCAGAAGGACCTGCTCTGATTCCAATTGTTAGGAAAAATACTGAGAGGGGGGGTGAATCAGTATTTAGAGCTAACTGAAAAAATTTTATCAGAAATCTTTTTATGCATTTAATTATTTACATAAATTATTGCATCATTCATTCATCATAAGATTAGTAGGCCGTAAGCATGTGCAGTAATAACAGAATGAACCATCACATATAAGCAACACAGATGAACACCAGTATTTAAGGTGGAAACCCAATTTGGGAGAAAACCACCGCTGTTGTCGTCTCTGTCTTTAATATTTATTATAAAGAAAACTTCTTACAATTTTAGTGTTGGTGCAGACTTATACCACCACGCAGGCACCCACCTGCAGAAGGCTACAACCTTCTCTCGTTCTCCAATCACTGCTGGAAGGGAGCTCCACCCCCTCATTTTAACACCAGCTTATACTGGCAGACAGCTTCCACTTCAATCCTCAGATCCACCACATTTCTTCAATTTCTTCATCAGACTTGTGTCAGGTCTTCATTATTTCTTTGCAGATCTTCCTAGAGATTCATCATTTTCTCGATCTAGAGGTCTTGAACCTTCATCAACTCCATAGGTGCATCATATATTCAGCGTTTTCAGAAAACAGAGTTCAATCATGCATATATCTCTTAAAGAGATTTATTCATTAACAACCCTTATGCATGCACACCATGAACCATAATGCACTTCTCCTTATATAGTTTTTCCTTTATTAATACCATGAGTCAATACCACCCAACCGCTGATGGTATTCCTAGACAGGATCAATTAGATAATCCAGCGGGGTCTACCCAAGCCCCCAGACAATTTCTCATTGTTTTATTTCCTTGGTTTTGGCAATTAGATAATTAATCCAAGGCTTTTTAATATCTCAATCTGAGATTGAGATATTAATCCAAATTTCTCCTTTGGTAATGAAAAACCCTCAGCATACTTCGTAGACCTTCAAATGTCGACCCCCAGGTTTATACGTTCCACCAACTTTGGAGTAAAAATGATGGTCCAATCACTTTTCGTCATAATTTATATTTAATTTAAACAACCTTGGTTAAATCCAAAAATATTAATTTGAAAAGGCCCAATTAATATAATTTAAACTAGGCCCACATATATGATCATCGACCCAATAAAATTTCCTCTCCGTACTTTGGTTAATCTTCGCACATCTTCATCAAGCGATGGCCATCCGATGACTCCTTCCTAGATCAACGACGCTCAAAAATTTCGCTGGGCATCCTAGGTCAAGCAATAACGCGCGATGGCGCGCAGTGACAAGTGGTTTTGTGGAGTCGTACAGGGACGCGTGTCGCCCGTTCTATGGAATTTCTCCCCAACTCGAAGAAACCACTTATCTCTGAAAGGCGGTGCGATATGGGAAATCCGGATTTGTAAACTTGCTCGCGGTTTCATAACAGTGTTCTATCAGAATTCAACCATATTTCAAATATAGTTCATTGATCCATCGGGTTCGGATTTTCCTCACAATCGCAAGTCTTTTAATAAACACTCCGTTGCACAGTTTTTCTTCGATGCGATTAAAACTGGAACTCAAACACTTATTAATCCTGGTTTATACGCCCATCGGGTCCGGGCTTCAATCGCACTCGCATCCTCTTGTTAACTTGTTCTGCTGGCCTTATATCCTCCAATGCGATAAGGGTCTCTGGCCTGGGTTACGATTCCCAGAATGTACTTATTTAGTGTATCAACCAGCTGGGGTAGTAAACCTCGGAATAACGCCTCAGCCTCAGCCTCTGCTACTCGATGCAATTCCTTCTATGCTGCCTTGCTACCTCTCTTTACTGCCTCTGTGCCTCTGCTATAATACATTGCTTCCTCTGCTCCTTGACTGATGCGATAGTTTCCATCAAGGACAATCAATTCAATATGATAGGATTTAAGAGACATATTGCTAGCACAAAAGCAACCAACTGCGATTGGATCCATAAGGAAACTGAGAACAAAGAAGGATATGATCTATAGCGTGAAAATGAAACTTTTGTTGAAGTGCAGAAAGAATTTACAGAAGGTAGTGCATCAACATCAGGTAGACCAATGAAGGAAGTAGGAGGAGATGAAGAGATATAACTATTTCTACAAGCATGCATTAAGTTACTGCACAACAAAAAGACAGTAGAAAACCTTTAGGTTTTGATAGATAATTATGCAGAAAAGGAACAATCGATGATAGAACAATGAGATGTAAACAAAATACATAAGAATAAGAAGAGAATGGGTACAGAGATGTGTATGACCATGAAAATTGGTGCTTATGAAATGGACCAGGTTATTCTAGATTTGGGATCAGATGCAAATGTTCTACCTAAGAAAACTTGGATGCGCATGCGAGAACCCAAGCTGGAATGGTCTACCATTCAATTGCGCATGGAAAACTAGTAGAAGATCATTCTGTTAGGGAGGCTACCGCTAGTTGTAGTTAGTATCAATGGCGTTAAGGTGATGGCAGACTTTGAGGTCATACAAATTGTAGATGATACTAATTCTTATCCTGTGCTGCTAGGGTTGGACTGGGCTATTGACATGGATGGCATCATCATTCCTCTAGACCCTACATAAAGACAAAGATACACAAAACCTGTGAGTGTTGATGATGATATTGATCAAATATATAAGTTGAATTTGTTTGAGGGATATTGGATTAGTCCAATGGAAAAGGGAAATATTAATTTGGAGAAGGATATCTTGGGTTTCTCAGGTTTCGATGAGGAATTAGAAAACTAGAAAAATCAGTTGCATGAGGTATTTGTGTTGTGCTATAATCATGTGACTAGATCTCTGCGATATATAACATCTGAGGTACTTGAATTTCCACACTTATGGATTAACTGAAATAAACATGTTTATAGGTTAGCTTGAAAGTACTGTGCTTGAAGGACAAAGATTCCATGATTTGGATCTCGTCTTCTGATCTAATCCAGCAAGATGGTGGGAAACTCATAAGGAAAACATGGGAAACTGGGAGGAATGTGCGCACATGATGAAGTTGCAATTTTAATGTCCAACCATCAGAATGGAAGACGTCTACTCTGGAAAAAATTATCTACGCAGACATTTTGCTAGATGGAATTAGGTATGGGGCATAGAACCAAGACGTAAATGAGTCCACATGCTTATTCACACATTGGGGAAGGTACCTACTGATTGGTATTTGGAGACAGAGCTACTCCAAGGCACTAGTGAATGTTCTGCACTGACAAATATTTTTATCCTTAGATTTAGTTTTGAGAGTGGATTTGATAATATTAGCCAAGCTTTGCATAATATTTAAGAAGTCATCTTTGATACAACAAAGCCTGCAATCAAGTGCACTCAACCAGCATGGGATGCATAGATTAAAGCTATTTTGAATTGCAAGGACCTGATATTTGAAGAGAGTGAAGAGAATCTGAGGGACAACACACAATAGCTAGGCTCTCGATCACCTCACTAGATGCGACAAAACCCTTAAAGATACGACAAGTGAATATTGGATCTGAAGAGAAACCTAAGTTGGCTAAGATTGGAGACTATAAGGAAGATGATATAGTAGCAAAATTTGTTGATTTTCTGACAGAATATTAGGATGTGTTCCCTACAAAGATTTTAGAACTGAAAGGAATAATTGAGGAATTTCGAGTTATGAAGATCACATTGAAACCTGATGTGCACCCAGTAAAGAAGTCCCTATACAGTCTGAATCGAAGATACAAGAAGAATGTGAAATAAGAGTTGGATAAAATGGTTGTTACAGGCATCATTGAACCAATAGAAGAGTTTGATTGGGTAATTCCCATGGTAGTGCAAGATAATAAGACCAAGGGATAAATTAGGATCTATGTAGATCTATGAAAATTGGATGATGCTTGTGTGTATGATCCATTCCCAACCCCATTCTCTAACAAAATCTTGGGTAATTTTGGATGCCAAGAAGCATATTCCTTCACATATGGGTTCTCAGGGTATCATCAGATATGGATTGTGCCAGAAGATCATAGTAAGACAACCTTTGCTACTGAATGAGGATCTTTCCATTATACATTCACACCCTTCAGTTTAAAGAATGTGCCCGACATCTTCTCGCGCATAGTAGTAGCTACTTTCAAATAACTTATCCACAATTTCCTAGAGGTATACTTTGATGATTGGACTGTATTTGGGTTGTTGAAGAAACATGTTTCAAATATGCACTTAATGCTGGATACCTGTAGGAAGTACTAGATTTCCTTGAATTTGAAGAAGTGTATATTTTTTGTACCATTTGGGATACTGCTAGGACACAGTGTCTTCTATAAAGGGTTGATGGTAGATGCTGCAAAGATCACAGTAATAGTTAATCTAGAGATTCCTGAGAATGGAAATAAATTTCACTCAATATTCAGCCACACTGGGTATTATCGGGATTTTATTCAAGGGCATGCACTAATAACTGTGCCCATGGAAAAGTTGCTTAAGAAGGATGCGACGTTTTTTTGGGATGAGGATTATCAGAAAAGTTTGGAATTATTGAAGAAAGAGATGGTCTTTGTGCCCATACTGATCTTCCCAGATTGGTCAAAGGTGTTTCATGTACATGTGAATGCCTCCTTTATTGCACTCGGAGATATCTTAGCGCAATGAGGAGTGGGAGAGATTGATCACCCTATTGCCTATGAAAGCCTAAAACTCTCAAGTGCAGAATGAAATTACTCAACCACGGAAAGAGAAGGACTATAAATGGTGTACGCACTACAAAAATTCTACCACTATCTATTAGGGGGCCATTTTAAGATGTTTACTAATCATTCTACTTTGAGTTACCTGGTCAATAATCCTGTATTGGGGGGGAATGCCTACAGGTGGTTGTTGTTATTCTAGGTATATGACTTTGAGATTATGGTAAAACTAGGAAGACTGAATGCTGAGCCAGACCTTTATCATGCATTGAGATTGGTGAAAAACCTACAAACTTGGAGGATGGATTTCCATACGCATATTTGTTTGCAATAAAGGTGGTTGATGCATATTTCCATGATATTATTTAGTTTCTAAATATTGGACATGCACCTAATGAATATACAGTTAAACAGAAGAAATAGCTTGTGGTGTGCATAGCGAAATTCACCATTATTGCTGGAAAGTTGTACAAAATGGGTGTAGATGAAGTTCTGCGATGATATGTCCTAGAATATGAAAGATGTGCAATCCTAGATGAAGCTCATGTCAAGGTTGCTGGTGGTCACTATGCAGGTAAGGCAACCGCGCAGAAGATTTTTTGAGCTGGGTTATGGTGGCCCAGGTTGCACAACGATGCTTATGCGCATTTCCATGCATGTGATGTATGCCATAGGACATGTAAGCCATCACACAGAGACAAGATTCCCCTGCATCCATAGATGGTGTTGCAAGCTTTTGAGAAATGTGCTATAGACTTTGTGGGACCTATAAATCCTCCAGGAAAGAAGCGCGATGCACGTTACATTATCACTAAAATGGATTATGTAACCAGATGGGCTAAACCTAAACTGATGAAGGATTGTACTATAGATATATCTGTGCATTTCATATTTGAGAATATTGTGACTCGGTTTGGTTGTCTGAAGATTGTGATAAGAAATCAGGGTAAGAATTTTTTGAATGAGACCATTGAAGTATTGACAAAAAAATTCAAGATGCGTCATTAGAAGAGCTCTCTTTAACATCCCTAGGAGAATGACGCAATTGAGGCATTCAATAATATATTGGATACTATGCTCACCAAAGGTCTGTAATGCTAACCGAAATGATTAGGATGAGTGTGTACCTGCAGTTCTCTGGGCATATCGGATCACATGCAAGAATTTGACTAGAAGGACACCTTTTAGGATGGTATTCAGGCAAGAAGCTATGTTGCTAATGGAGTTCATTGTTCCTAGTCTATGCATTGCAACCTTCACAAATATTGCAGAAGAAGATGCTATGGAATAGTGTTTGTCACAATTATTTTCTTTGGAATAATATCTCTTTATTGCTAATTATCACCGGAAAGTTCAGAAGGCGTGAAAAAAAGAAGGGCATGATAGGAACCTTAGGCAAAAGGTGTTCAAGGAAGATTATTTTGTCCTAATATATGACAACACATTTGCGCGCCACCTACGGAAATTGAAGATGCATTGGCTAGGGCCTTATCTTGTTAAGGAAATCACTGATGGAGGTGTATTTTTCTTGGCCACATTGAGTGAAGAATACCTTCTTGCGTATGTCAATGGAATCTATTTGAAGCCGTACAACGATGACCTTGTGCCTACCAAATGACTATATGGCTGGAGTATAAGATCTACGTAGATAGGATGGTGGATGCGCAGAAAGGTGCGATGCATGCATGGTAGCTATGCGAGGAGGTTGATTGGGTCGTAGAGCTGTCAAAAACTAGTCATTGGAAAAATAAATATGGAAAAGATAGCTTTAGTATAGTTTATGGGAGCATCTAGGTTACATTTTATGAAGGTATTTTTCCAAATTTGGGACCGTTTTGTCATTTATGGAGAAACATTAATGCATAAGGAATCGTTGAAGAGGCACCACAAGTATAAATATGACCTATGTGGTTGCAATAGTTCCCTTTGCTTTCTGAGTGAATTATTTTCTTTCAGTTCTCTAATTTCTATTGCATACTCTATCTATGTCTAGTTTAGATTCAAGATTCCAGCAAGAGTTGCACCGCGCAGCGTTGGGTTACGTAATTCGACCCCGCATGATCACCACATGACCTGGAGATGACCCTGTTGCACCTAAGGTCCCTATTATTGAAATGCCTGCGCCCACGAAGTCTAAGAAGGGGAAGATCTCTAGAATAAAAAAATCCTGGAGAGAAAAGACTCCAAAGCTACGCTCCACTGTGGCTGAGCGTCTGACCATGCCAATGACAGAGCTCCCAAAAACAATCACTAGTACATGTGGTCAATTTTTAGACACTTAGTTCTAACAGTTTTGACATATTATAGGAAAGTTCCCAATTTTTGTTAATTTTTTAATCCCGCCAACAAGTGCCACTCTAGCGAAATTCGGGGAGTGTCCTAAGAATTGTGATGTTTATGGGTATCGTTAGAATAGCGACGTTTCAGGAGAATCTTCAGAATCATGCCGTTGATTTTGGAATCGTCGGAAGAGCGACGTTTTGGTTTTCCATCGAAAGTGCAATGTTTTGGGATGCTGTCGAAAGTACGACGTTTATGAATGAAGTGTCGGAATAGCGATGTTTTGGGATGTCATCGGAAGTGTGAAGCTTTTGGATGTCGTCGGAAGTGTGACATGTATGTATGCATCTTTGGAATAGAAATGTTTGCATGTGATGGGGCCAAAGTAAACGTGTTCAGGTCGGGTAATGTCAGGTGAGGTCACCCAAGGAATGCGTCTAGGTCGGGTTGTGTGATCGGGTCGTGTGAGGGCACCTAAGGAAACGTATTCGAGCGGGTCAGGTTGGGTCTGGTTGGGTTGTGCCATTTGAGGCCGCCCAAGGAAACACATTCATGTGGGTCAGGTCGAGTTGTGTGATGGCGCACAAGGAAATGCGTTCATGTCAAGTCGTGCTGTACTATGACATCGCCCAAGGAAATGTGTTTCGGCAGGTTAGGTCGGGTCATGTGAGGGCGCCAAAGGAACACGTCTAGGTAGAGTCGTGTCGGGTAGCATGAGGGCACCCAATGAAACACATTCGAGCGAGTCAGGTTGGGTCTGGTCGGGTCGTGACATGTGAGGCTGCCTAAGAAAACACATTCGGGTAGGTCGGATTGGGTCGATTTAGGTCGTGTGAGGGTGGTTGTATCAAAAATACTAAGTTGTGACTGTTCGTGTTTCTTGTGCACATTTTTTCAATCTATTTTCCTTTTTCTCCCTTGTGCGCCCTTCGTTCAGGCAGGATAGGTTATGTCGTGTGAGGGAACCATAGGAAACACATTCGAGTCAGATCTTGTGAGGAAGGTCATTTAAAAAATGCTAAGTTGTGACCACCTGTGTGTCTTGTGCACATTCGTGTGACCCAGTTGTTGTTTTCTCCCTCATGCCTTCGAAATTCGGGTAGGTCGAGTCAGGTCGGGTCGTGTGATGGAGGCTAAGGAAACTTGTTTGGGTGGGGTCGGGTGTGGTCATGTCGTACTGTGAGGGTGCCCAAGGAAACATGTTCGGGCAGGTTGGGTCGGTTTCGGTTGTGTAAGGGTGCCCAAGGAATGTGTCCGAGTCAGGTCATGTCAGGTCATGTGAGGGTGCCCAAGGAAACACATTTGGGCGGGTCAGGTCTGGTCTGAACTGGTCGTGCCGTGTGAGGCTGCCCAAGAAAACGCGTTCGGGCGAGTCAGGTTTGGTCATGTTGTGTGAAGGTGCCCAAGAAAACTTGTTTGGGTGGGTCAGGTTGGGTTGGGTCGGATCGTGTCATGTGAGGGCGCCCAAGGAAATGCATTCAGGCGGGTCAGTTTGGGTTGGGTCGTCTTCTGTGAGGGCACTACGTGTTCGGGCGAGTTGGGTTAGGTCAGGTCATGTGAGGGCGCCCAAGGAAACACATTCATGCGGGTTGGGTTGGGTCATGTGAGGGCACCTACAAAAACACGTTCGGGCAGGTCAAGTCATTTCAGATCGTGTGAGCCCGATCATCTAAGGAACACGTTCGGGCATGTTAGGGCAGGTCATGTGAGGTCGTGTGAGGGCACCCATAGAAACGCGTTCGGGTGGGTTGGGTTGAGTCTATTCTAGTATTTCCATGTGAGGCCACCCAAGGAAATGTGTTCATTTGGGTCGGGTCGATTCATGTGATGGTGGCCAAGGAAACACGTTCAGGTCGGGTCAGGTCTGGTCATGCCGTACTGTGAGGGTGCCCAAGGAAACAAGTTTAGTTGGGTCGGGTTGTATGAGGGCGCCCAAGGAATGCATCCTGGTCGGGTCATGTTGGGTCATATAAGGTCACCCAAGGAAACGCATTCGGGCGGGTCAAGTCTGGTCAGGTCAGGTTGTGTCATGTCAGGCCACCCAAGGAAACATCTTTAGGTGGGTTAGGTCGGGTCAGCTCGGGTCATGTGAGGATGGTCATATTAAAAATTCTAAGTTGTGACAGCCTGTGTTGCTTGTGCACATTTATGTGATTCATTTTCCGTTTGCTCCCTTGTACGCCCTTCGTTTAGGAGGGTCGGGTGGTGTCATGTGAGGGCGCCACAGGAAATGCATTCAGGTTAGATCGTGTGAGGCAGGTCATATAAAAAATGCTAAGTTCTGACCACACGTGTAGCTTGTGCACATTCATGCAACCCATTTTTAGTTTTCTCCTTCATGCCTTTGACGTTCAGGCAGGTCGGGTCAAGTCAGGTCATGTGATGGCGCCCAAGGAAACGCATTCGAGTTGGGTCAAGTAGGGATCATGCCGTACAATGAGGGCACCTAAGGAAACACATTCATGCACGTCATGTTGGGTCGGGTCGTGTGAGGGCGCTTGTTAACACTGGAAAATCGTAGAAGCAAGGACGAAATTATTTAATTTCCGGTAGAAGGATTTACAGGGCTGAGAGACATTAGAGAATCTGGAAATTATTTAAAAATCTCTAAGGTTCGAGGAAAAATCAAATTTGAACTAGTCATAAATGCTTTTGCGTGCAAAATCCTTCAAGAAGCATGCCCTTTGCGCACCTTTTGACCAACAAATCGCGCAATCCTGGGAGTGGCATAAGTCACTTTTCGGACCACAAAAAGCACACTCTAGGACATTGATTCCACACTTGAAGCCGCCTATGGAAAACCACCTAAGCCTCCTTAAGACATCCAGAGAACACACAATGGAATAAATGTGGCACACAATGGAATCACCCTCCTCTCTTGGGTCACCATCCACAATGTACCAAGAGAGAGAAGCAGGATTTGAATTCTCCTATAAAAGGCCACCAAGAGATGAACAACTTGAGAGAACATTGTTATGCTAGCTATAATTTCCCCAAGCAATACCAGAAGTGTGTGATCTAGATTAGAGATATAGGGGACTGAGTTTTTGGCCATATAACAACTGCAGTCCACCATATTAGAGAGAGGGAGAATTTGTGCCAAGGCAGCTCAGAAGTAAATACATCCTTGCATCGGAAATTAGAACCACATGTTCAAAGGGCCCCTTGGCATGTGGGTTAAAGTTTCATCATCATTTCCTACCAGCATTCAATAAGATGGGATGTAAGCGCCACCATTTGGATTATTGAAGTTGTTTGACTCTATTTAGAGCTTTTGTGTTATTTGTTTAGTTTTAGTTTTATGTTTGAATATTCATGCTATTTCTCTATCTAGTATGTTTATTTTCTAGCATGTTCCACTAACATACTTGACTCCATATATTTTCTGCCTATGAAAAATAACTTGAGAGAGAGAACCGCACCCCTTAAGTTGGTGTGATTTCGTACATGCATGCACCAAACACACTAAAACAAGATTGGAAACTCCACTAACTTTTATTTCCATGTTTATGTGGTTTTTCCTTTTTGCAAAGACCTCCATCTGTGCTGTGGAGTTGGGTTGAAATTTCCCCCTTTCTCTCCTTCAGTCCATACTTCACCCCAATCGATAGATTGAAGTAGAACAGCTCGAAAAAATGACGTTTGCAGGAATTTGTGAAAATTTCCCTTAGACAGGTGTGCCCTAGGAGCACATTCAAAGCTGACTGTTGAGATTCAACAAGATGATGAGCTTAGTGAAAATATTCGCCTTCACTAAGTGGGCCCGCAAGCTATTTTTGGCGCAAGTCTATTTTTAGACTATGTCTATTTTTAGACATGATGATCATATTTCAGAAGTTGTAGGATGCTATTTGTGGATAGTTGATCAAGTTGGAAAAATAGATGAAATTCTATTTTTATAATATTGGGTGAAGTCTATTTATAGATCGCCAATCTAAAAATAGATGCATGTCGATTATTATTAGCTCTTAATAATAATCATACTCTAAACAACAACTTATTCTCTTGGAGCACTTCAGTTCAGTGCACAGATGTGGCACATCAGTTTACTGAGGGAATTACGCAATTCCCAAGGGTTTACTGGAGCTAATGCATGAAGGACTCAATTAGAACTCAAGTGGCAGAGTTATGACACAGCTGGAAGAAGTAGTTATGGAGTTGTATTCAGTTTAACTCAATTAGACTCAGTTGAGCTAGTTGTATCTAGCCTAATTGATTGATACACTAGTGAGAGTGGAGTGAAATAATTAGTTAATTAATTCACAAATAATAACTCATTAATCAACTGAACAATATATCAGTTGACTACAGTGCATGGTAGTTTCAGTGGAGACCCAGTGGAGAGATAGGTGAAAGGGCAAGCTAGACTATCTGTTGTGACTATAGTGATGCATTGATTGCATCAAACACACATTGGAGTTTCCAAATGAGGATTGCAAAGTCAAGGAAAGGGTAATTTGAATTCATTCAAAGCTATTCTTTAGCAGGGATTTCGCAGTGGAGGCAAGCTAGCAAGAGGCAAAGATCGGTGCATGGATTTGCAAGATTGGTCCTGATTAGTGTATGACGACTGTACTGTACTGAGAGCTTGTGATAAGCTTTGTATGATTTGTATGAGATTTTCATATGATCTCCATGTTACATAATATATAGTTGGGGTTTTCAGCTTCAGGATTTCTCAGTTAAAAACTATGTTATGTGCGATTGATTTTTTTTTTATGCTTCACATGTGTGTGCAATTAATTTTTCCTCAAAAGATTAACAAGTGGAATAGATTCAGTATCTTGCATAAAGTTAAATAGTGTGAGATCAGGTAGATATAGGAAATATGCATGCTTAGTGCATATAATTTCTACATGGTATCAGAGCATTGTTGATTGAATATTGCAATTGTGAAGTGAGTTTGTGCTAGTGGATAATTCGAATTTGCTACAGAAGATTCTTGGTGAAAAAATTGAGTATACATTGAAATGTATTTCAATGGGTTGATATTAGAGTATGCCCTTGATGGAAGATTGAATTACATAGCCTAGAAGGACAGGATGGAGGTAGTGCTGGAGGATAATGGACTGAAGGAGTTCATCGATAGCGATGTTCCTAAGCCGGGATCTAGTGATGCTACATTACTTGATGCATGGAAAAAGAAGTCAGCAAAGACAAAAAGGATTCTATTGGAAGGTGTGAAGGACCATATTGTGTCCAGAATTCACTGAAAAGCCACTTCATTCTTAATGTGGAAGGCTTTGACAGACTTGTTCCAAAGCAAAAGTGACCATAGGAAGTTGGCGCTTAAAGACAAGCTCAGAAAAATAAAAATGGAGAAAGGCGACATTATTCCAAAATATCTCACGAATTTTTTCCACTGCAAGGATGAGCTGGGAAGTGTGGGGGTTAATATTGATGAAGAATACTTGGTGAGATTGGCTCTCCTTGGGCTTCTGAAGAGTTGGCATAACTACGAAGACTTTGTCAATGGATGGGAGAAACTTCTAGGATGGGAGAGATTTTGGTCGGATCTTGTGCAGGAGGAGATAAGGCGGGGTACCAAGGATGGATCTTCATCAAAGAATGAAGATGAAGAGAATTGCACTTTTGCTGCCAAAGCAAGGAAAGGGAAGGGGAAGAAACATCCTTCAAAATTTGGTGCTAAAGGCAAGAATCAAGATTTGTCCAAAGTGAAGTGTTTTCACTGTCATGAACATGGACATTTTGCCACTAACTGTCCACAGAAGAAGAAGAAAAAGTAGGCTGCAGGATCTGTAGCTGGAGAGGCCTTAGCCTCACAATTTGAGCTTGATTTCTCCTTGATCTCTTGCTTGGTTTCAAGCTAAATGGGATCGGTGTGGTATATTGATAGTGGTGCGTCTTTCCATATGACGGGAGACAAAGAGTTGTTTAGTGACTTGGAGGAGAAGGACCTCCAGATGCATATAGAGATGGGTGAAGATGGTCGGTACAGTGCGACTGGAATTGGGACCATTACCTTTGAGAGGGATTTTGGTAATCCATTCTTGTTGAAGAATTTCATGCATGTTCCAATTCTGAAGAAGAACTTGGTCTTAGTCGCAATGATGGAAGACACGGGTTATGATGTTGTTTTCAGTGAGGGAAAAGCCTTCCTTCGACTTAAAACAACGGGTCAAACCAAGAAGATAGGGGTTCAAATTAAGAATATCAACAAGATTGAGGTAGATGGCTGTGCTACAATGGTGGGAAAAGTAGAAGAAGTGGTGAGCCTGGATGAGGGCGAATTATGGCACAGGAGATTGGGCCATCTTCACCATGGCGCTTTGAATATTTTGCAGAAAATTTCTACTAGACTTCCCAAGGGTACTCTTGCATAGTCAGATCAGTGCAAGGGATATACTATGGGTAATTTTGTGAAGACTAGCTTTCATGAGAAGGATAACCATGCTTTAGTGATCCTGTAGAGAATTCACACAGATGTGTGTGGACCGTTCTCGGTTGCTTCAAAAACAAAACACAAGTATTATGTGATATTTGTTGATGAATATTCTTGTAGATGTTGGATCTTCTTCATGCAGAAGAAGAATGAAACATTCTCAAAGTTCTGTGAGTTCAAGGCATTGGTGGAGAAGGAGTTGGGGAAGCAAGTGAAAGCTCTACAAAGTGATAATGTAGTGAATACATCTCGCGCGAATTCAAAGAATTCTGTAGAAAAGAAGGAATTTGAAGAGAACTCATAGCACCTCATAACCCACAACAGAATGGGGTCGCAGAGAGAAAGAATAGAATGATCGTGGGTGCTGCATGAGCGATGCTGCATGACGAGGGCCTACCGTTGCACTTGTGGGAGGAAGCATGCAACACTATGATTTATGTGCAAAACCGTTGTCCTCATAGAGTACTTGGCATGAGTACACCCGAAGAAGCATTTACTAGTAAGAAGCCTGATATTTCTCATTTGAAGATTTTTGGCTCACCTTTTAACATTCATGTGACAAAGGATGCCAGGAAGAAGCTGGAGCCGAATGTAGAAGTTGGGATATTTGTGGGGTACACAAAAACACCCCATAATTATCGTGTGTATTTTCCAGACAGTCGGATGACTATTGTACGACGAGATATAAAATTCAATGAGGTGAAAGCCATGAAGTTGTCGCTTGAGAGGGAGCTACACTTGCATGTGGAGGAGGAACTTCTTATTCGCAAAGATGAGCCTCTTTATGTGGATTAGCCATAGGAGGAGATTCATGGAGTGGAGGAGTTCACTCATGCAAAACCAAACATCAAACAAGGCATAAAGTGTACCATAGAAGCTGAGAGACTAAAGCTTGATGCGACACAGAATGTAGGAGTCCCTACATCACAGCACATATAGAGACAATCACCTAACCGATATACTGGATACATGGCTCTTATGAGCAAGTGTATTGTGACAGAGCCATCTTATTTTGAAGAAGCAATGCAGGAGCCCACATGGGTAGATTCCATGGTGGAGGAGTATGACTCCATTGTCAGAAACAGTGCCTGGGAGGATGTTCCAATGCCGGTGGGAAAATCAGTTGTAGGATCAATATGGATCTACAAGGTAAAGCAAGTTGTTGATGGGAGCGTCGAGAAGTATAAGGAAATATTTGTTTCTTGGGTCTTCTAACAGATTGAGGGGATTGACTATGAAGAAACCTTTGCACCTGTCGCACGATGTTCTTCCATACGGGCCATCCTTGCTCTCTCAGCGCAGATGGGTTGGCACATTCATCAGATGGATGTGAAGACTGCATTCCTTAATGGGATCATTGAGGAAGAGGTGTACATTGAGCAGCATGAAGGATTTGAGATCTTCAGCAGCGAGTCACATGTGTGCAGGCTCAAAAGAGCATTATATGGGCTGAAACAAGCACCCCGTGCTTGGTAAACTTGGATCGACAACTATTTCATTGGACTTGGCTTCACCAAGAGTGAGGTGGATGCAAACCTGTACCAGATTGTGGTGGAGGGTAAGCTTTTAATCATTGTACTTTATGTTAATGATTTAATACTAACAGGTGATGAGCTGTTGATACACTCATGCAAGGAAAATCTTGCAAAGGAGTTTGAGATGAAGGATTTGGGCCTCCTTCATTATTTCCTTGGATTGGAAATATGGCGGTGGGAAGTTGAACTGTTTGTGTCTCAAGGCAAGTATGCCCAGGAGATATTGGAGAAGTTTCACATGCAAGGCTGCAATCCTATCGAAACTCCTCTTCCAATAAATTGGAATAAAGAGGATGCTACATCGGCAGAGGTAGTGGATGCCACTGTTTATCGACAATTGGTGGTTTCTCTCATGTATTTAGTCAATACAAGACCGGACATATGCTATGCGGTGAACCAGATTTCACAAGTGATGGTTAAGCCTACCAAGCTCTTTTGGAAGGTAGGCAAGCATGTTTTGAGATATCTCAGGGGCACATCTAAGTATGGTTTATGGTATAGATAGACAGATGAGGTGAAGTTGCATGGCTTCATGGATGCATATTGGGTAGGAAGCCCAAGTGATAGAAAGAGCACATCAGGAGGGATTTTCAGTATCAGATCTATGGCAGTTTTTTAGTACAACAGGAAACAAAGATCCGTGGCACTCAGTTCAGCGGAAGCAGAATACATGGCAACAAGTCAAGCTGCATGTGAGGCTATCTGGATGAGGAAGATCTTGGTTGGTTTGTTCGATTCACATTTAGATCCCAAGGTGATTCATTGTGATAATCATAGTTGCATTAAACTCTCGGTTAGTCATGTGTTTCATGATAGATCTAAACATATTGATATCCAGTATCATCATATCAGAGATTGTGTGCAACAGAAGATCATGTTGCTTCAGTACATTCCTACGGAGGATCAGGATGCTGATATTCTGACGAAGGTGCTCACCAGGAGAAAATTCAAATACCATAGAGGAAGGATCGGGGTGAAGGATAATCCCTATCTTGTTGAGAGGGAGTGTTGAGATTCAACGAGATGATGAGCTTAGTGAAAAGAGTCACCTTCACTAAGTGGGCCCGCAGGCTATTTTTGGCACAAGTCTTTTTTTAGACTATTTCTACTTTTAGACATGATGATCATATTTAAAAAGTTGCAGGATGCTATTTTTGGATGGTTGATAAAGTTGGAAAAATAGATGAAATTCTATTTTTAGAATATTGGGCGAAGTCTATTTATAGATCGTCAATCTAAATTAGATGCATGTCGATTATTATTAGCTCTTAATAATAATCATACTCTAAACAACAACTTATTCTCTTGGAGCACTTCTGTTCAGTGCATAGATGTGGCACATCAGTTTACTGAGGGAATTACGCAATTCCCAAGGGTTTACTGGAGCTAATGCATGAAGGACTCAATTAGAACTCAAGTGGCAGAGTTATGACACAGTTGGAAGAAGTAGTTATGGAGTTGTATTCAGTTTAACTCAATTAGACTCAGTTGAGCTAGTTGTATCTAGCCTAATTGATTGATACACTAGTGAGAGTGGAGTGAAATAATTAGTTAATTAATTCACAAATAATAACTCATTAATCAACTGAACAATACATCAGTTGACTACATTGCATGGTAGTTTCAGTGGAGACCCAGTGGAGAGATAGGTGAAAGGGAAAGATAGACTATCTGTTGTGACTATAGTGATGCATTGATTGCATCAAACACACATTGGAGTTTCCAAATGAGGATTGCGTAGTCAAGGAAAGGGTAATTTGAATTCATTCAGAGCTATTCTTTAGCAGGGATTGCGCAGTGGAGGCAAGCTAGCAAGAGGCAAAGATCGGTGCATGGATTTGCAAGATTGGTCCTGATTAGTGTATGACGATTGTACTATACTGAGAGCTTGTGATAAGCTTTGTATGATTTGTATGAGATTTTCATATGATCTCCATGTTACATAATATATAGTTTGGGTTTTCAGCTTCAGGATTTCCCGGTTAAAAACTGTGTTATGTGCGATTGATTTTTTTTTTTTTATGCTTCACATGTGTGTGCAATTAATTTTTCCTCAAAAGATTAACAAGTGGAATAGATTCAGTATCTTGCATAAAGTTAAATAGTGTGAGATCAGGTGGATCTAGGACATATGCATGCTTTGTGCATATAATTTCTACACTGACTTACGCACATACAATGCGCTTGTTGCAGCCTTTTGTGCGCAAAATATAGAATGAGAAATTTCTCCCATATATCTATCTTTTCCTGCTTGTAAAGTGCTTGGCAGCCCATAATACATGTGCCAACACTGGTTGAGGTGTCCTGCAGCTTGCTAAAGCTCACTCTTAGCTGCTTTTGGTAGGCTTGATGTTAGTTTTATTTCAAGTTGATTTTTGCAAAAGTTCACACATAGTTTAAGTAGGAGGGAAAATTAAATTGCATTCTAAAAAAAAATTATGTTTTGCAAATTTAGGTACCAAAACACCTAGATAATTAGCCAAAGTGGCCCAAGTCCACACATTCTTAGGTAGTTTCTTTTTCTAGTGTAAAAGTCATTAGTTTAGTTCAATTTTTGCACTAGGATTTCGGGACCAGGATTGAATTATCGATATAAGAGAAATTAATCTCTGCTGCCTTTGCACCCTTCGGTGATCCTAGGCAAGAATATGAATGCTCTCTATTCACAACTTACCATCTCCCTATAGTTGATCACATAGATTAAGTAGGAAAAATTGAAAGCGGCTCATATCCACACATGTTTTTCTTTTTGCAAGGAATAATGGAACATAGTTTAATAGGGGATTTTAAAAATGATCATCACATATCCACACGTTCAAACCATGTGCTTCTTCATTTTTTTCTCACGCACATCCACACACTAAGAAAAACAAAGAAACCTAGAACTAACTTAAAAAAACTCACTAAATTCTCCCCACATGGGCAACAAAAGAATTTATAGTTTAAGTTAGGATCAAGGGGATAGGCATCCAATAAGACACCTTAATCATTCTTCATCTCGAAACATAGAAGTTGAATATTTAGGGAGATTTAAAATCCACTTATCAGTCCATAGAAAAGAAAACTCGAGCGCGACAGAGACTCGATTTAGAGGGGTTAGGCTTAGGCACAGTGCGTGCGGTATCAGTTGGGGCTACTTGACCCGACTGATACTCGGTACTGTTAGCTGAACTACCAAGAAGTCCACGACTCGATTTCTCACGTGGGATGGTGGTACTTAGTGGCCAAAATTAGGGAATCATTTCCCTACAGGTGATGGTGAAGGCAAGAACTAGATCCTCTACCCTTACCTTGGTGGATTTTCTTCGGCTGACTAGGGGTGTCGCCAGATCTTACAGGACATTGCGCCAGCACTCGTAAGATATCTTCTCAAGGCCCAATTACATTTGAGTGTGTGAGGATGATTTGGTCTTCTAGGATTTGAGTATCATATGCAAACAAACAAAAACCATATTTTTGATTAACTGATCACATAGGATTAATTTAAAGAGAAAATTTATTTTATTTTCGCTTTGTCTTATGTATGCGATCAGAATTTTTCTTTGATTATAATCTCTATCCTCTCAAATATTTCCAAAGCCATATCTAGTCGATGCCAGAATGGACCCAATGGGACCTCTTCGATCTAGACATCTTTTGGACCTCCCCCCATTACTGGGAGGGGTTCTAGGTCTTTCGCCATTCAGGCGTCAAAGACGGAAGACTACCACCTGTTGGGCCACTAATTTGTATTATTATTATCACTTCTTAACATCCATTTCATCCATTTATAATGTTCTTTTATCTCATTATTTATCATTATTTATTATATAATTCCATTTGATAATTATTTATGCTCTTTTGGATAAATAATACTTGTTCTCCTTTATTTTAATAAATTAATGATTATTATGCATGATTTTTCCAATGATGGTTTTTTAATGAATTCATTATAACATCACTCACTATTTTAACCCTCAAGATCTCTTCCAGATTGTAGATTTGATCTTCAGGTGATATTTAAATATTCCAACTCAAAAATTCACTAGGATAACAAGAGACAATTGTGCGTTGACCGTTTTCGGCAAATGGAGAAGAATCCTAAAAATCCAAAACATGGGTTTTGTGCCCAACGGACAAAATTAGTTTTCCGATAAGAATTTTTCCAAAATTTGGTCTTGTTGAGAGAAATGCAGTGTTCTTAGAAGGACAAATTTGCAGATTTTCTGTTGTGGTCGTTTTCCAAAATTGCCCCAATTGTAATTGCCAGATTCAACTTGTGCCAATTGAATCATTATTGAAGGATCTTCCAGATTTCATCTTTATTATTGAGATTTTGTAATCAGTCTATTTCCATTTTTTTTTTGTATATTTAAAGGGACAAAAATCAGAGAGAAGGGAGAACACATAAAGGGTTAGCATGCAAGAGATCAAGTTTTGTAACAAAATACTTTTAATTAATTGAATGCAAGTCATTTTTCCATTCTATCTATAAGCTGTGAGTCTACTGCGGCCCTGGAAAGAGATTTGGGCCCACTCTTTTGATCAAGTGTTGTGTTATTTCATTTTGTTTCTTTCACATTTATGTTTCAGTATTTTAACTATTGTTATTGTATGTTCTTTAATTGTTGTGTATGATTTTATAATTTTGCAATTTATATTTAATTACTATTACAGTAGTTCTGGTTGTTTTAATTGTTGAATCTGTGATCAATATTGGATTGTGCCATTGCTCCTTCATATACCTTGTGCATTACCTTGAAATAATGAATTCACCTGAATTGATAATTAATATGGAAAAGGGTTTGAATATTCTTTCACACTTGGAGACCAACATTTTGGCGCAGTTGCCAGGGAGGCTAACAAAGGTGCAAGAACACGATTCATATTGATCTAAGGATCAATCTCTCATCCTAGGGAGGGAAATGCTACCCTTATCTAGGTCTTGAGCATAGTTGTTTTGTTTTCCTTTTCGATTGATTTCTAAGGAACCAATATCTTGTCCTAGGGAGGGAAATGCTACCTTGCTCTAAGTCTTGAGCTTAGTTGTTTTTTTTTCCTTTTTGATTGATTTATTAGGAACCAATGTCTTTTCCTAGGGAGGGAAATGCTACCTTGCTCTAGGTCTTTACCGTAGTTTTTCTATTTTTATTTTTGATTGATTTCCTAGGAACCAATCTCTCGTTTAGGGAGGGAAATTCTACCCTGCTCTAAGTCCTCAAAATTAGTCATTTTTCTTTGCTTTTATTTCTGTTGATTTCTTAGGGCCCAATATCTCATCCCAGGGAGGGAAATTCTACCCTGCTTTAGGTCTCGAGCTTAATATTTCATTGATTTTCTTGCTTTATTTGTGTTTAAACACCCAATATCTCATCCTTGGGAGGGAAGTTTCACCTTACTCTAGGTCCCAAGCTTTAAGAATTGTTTGAATTTTTTTTTCCTTCCTCTGATTCTATGAACAGAGATATAAACATAAAGGTAGAGGAATACCCCCAAAACTCATAGGATGAGGTCAAGGAATAAAGCATGAATACAATCTAGAAATTAGTCAAGGAACTTTGGGATGCGATAAATATTGGAAATAAAGACTATATTGAAGGTTGGTTTCACTCTATTGTTTTCTTGCAACATCACTCTACACTTCAGCAACTCTTGGCACCATCCTTAACAAGGAATTTGGTCTCTCATACCCGTGTATTTATTAGCATACATTTTTCAAATACGAGTATGTGCATACTTGAGGAATTATTTTGAAAATAGCTTCGTTAGAAGTAATCTTATGTGTAAGTATATTTTATTTTTCAAAGTAGAGTAGTGGAGTGTAGAATATAGAATAAATAAAGAGATAACTAAATAAAAACAATTATAGTTGTTTTTTTTGCAACACGCTGTGAAAATTAACATTGGTGATCAATATTCAAATTTATTTATGTATGTAGATGTATTATATTAGAAATAAATTTTATACAAACAATTATATTCATTTTGATCACCTTTTTGGAAAAATATATTGATTTTCATATCTTATGGCTTGCGGGCTTGATGAAAATTCTGGAAAAATAATCGGGACAGTAATGTTTTGAGTGACAAAATGGGTAGATTTTCAAGACATGTTTCTATCCTATGTAGAACTTTATGTATACTTTCTAACACAATTTTAGTCACTCGATTTGGATTTGAAACGAAAAATTTATGACCAAAACAATGGCAGGATGTCTAGTAGGCAACTCAGTAACAGAGTTGGGACAGTCTATTTTTGGAGGCATAAATGACTAGATTTTGGAAACATACTTCTATGGTATATTCCCATATGAATTTAGTTTACAACTCAATTTGAATCACTTTATTTTGATATCGTATGAGGAATTGATGACCAAAATACTGACTGTTTATCGTAAATCAACACTCTTGAAACTCTATTTTCCCGACTATTCACTAGCGAATTTGACCCATCAATTATTCATGCCTTAAAAACTTGTTTCTATTGGAGATATATAAATAAAAATACTTTAATTTTAAATTTGAATTAGTTAAATACGTCATCAAACGAAAAATTTATGCTTAAAATATCAATTGTTGTTCTGAGTTGGGAAATTGAAAATGACTTTGTTATGCAGGTTGTTCTAAGTAAATTTGACATATCATATTATGGATTTTTTAAAACCTATTTCTATTGGTGATATATATTTGAATTAGCTTTCATTTGGCTTTATAATCACTCAAATATAATGAAAAACAAAGAATTTATGATTGAAATGTTGTTGGTTAGTATGGTCGACCACTGCTTTCCTACAAGTGACAAATAAATTTTGTTTTACTTTTCTGTGGATTTGTTTTGTAGAGTAGATGCTTGTTATTTTTTTCATATGTCTTGGATTATGAGAGCCCAGTCACCTCCTTCCATTATTTCATGTTTTATTGCAAGTAGACACTCATTTTTTGCAGGTCCCAGGAGAGTAAATGAGGTCAATTTATGGACAAGTGATTCTTGAAGATAATGATAATGAAATATTTTCAAAGGCGTTTCCTCACACAAAGAAAAAAAAAGAATAATTTTCATCAATTAATGGATTTATAATATGAAAAATGGTGAATTGATTTCTATTTGAAGATCCAAGTCATTTCCAAAAAAAACATTTTTCCATTCATTCACCATTCACAAACAACATTGCTGCAACAAAATCATAACCATTGTAACTTAATTAATTAATTAATTTATTGGTTTTCAATAAAGAGTAATTTATTTTCTGATTTCTCTTATGTTTTTATGCTTCAGGTATTGTTTACTTCAAAGTCACATTTTTTTGTTTTGTTCTCAAAATAAAAGGAGTGAGTTCTTAAGTTTCGTGATGTTGTTACTTCTTGATGCTGCTACTCGTGATGTTATTACTTCGGATGCTACTACTGGTGATGATGTTACTCCTTGGATGTTGCTACTCCATGATGTTGTTACTCTGGATGCTGCTACTCATGATGTTGTTACTCCTTGGATGCTGCTACTCCATGATGTTGTTACTCTGGATGCTGCTACTCATGATGTTGTTACTCCTTGGATGCTGCTACTCCGTAATGTTGTTACTCCTTGGTTGTTGTTACTCCTCGGATGTTATTACTCTAGATGCTACTACTAGTGATGTTGTTACTCCTTGGATGTTGCTACTAAGTAATGTTCTTACTCCTTGGTTTCTGTTAATCCTCAGATGTTGTTACTCTGGATGTTGCTACTCAGGATGTTGTTACTCCTCGGATGCTTCTACTCTGCGATGTTGTTACTCTGCGATGCTACTACTCCTTGATGTTGTTACTTTGTCGGTGCTGTGAATATGCATTGTGAATCCATCACTATTGTTACTTTGTCGATGCTGTGAATATATCACTGTTGTTACTCCATCGATGCTGTGAATCCATCACTGATGTTACTCCACCGGTGTTGTGAATCCATCAGTGTTTTTACTCCGTCGACGCTGTGAATTCGTCACCGTTGTTACTCCGTCGATGCTATGAATCTGTCACTATTGTTAGTTTTTCGATGTTGTGAATTTTTCACTGTTGTTACTCCATCGGTGCTGTGAATCCATCATTGTTGTTACTCCATCAGTGCTGTGAATCCATCACTATTGTTACTCTGTTGGTGCTGTGAATCTGTCACTGTTGTCACTCTGTCGGCACTATGAATCCATCACTGATGGTACTCCAGTGGTGCTGTGAATCCGTCACTCCTGTTACTCTGTCGGTGTTGTGAATCCATCACTGATGTTACTCCGTCGACATTGTTAATCCATCACTATTGTTACTCCATCGATGTTGTGAATCTGTGACTCTTTTTACTCTGTTGATGCTGTGAATCCATCATTGTTGTTACTCCATTGTTGTTTTGAATCCATCACTGCTGTTACTCCATTGGTGTTGTGAATCTGTCACTGTTGTTACTCCGTCGATGTTGTGAATTCATCACTGTTTTTATTCTATAGGTGCTGTGAATCTTTCACTGCTATTACTCCGGAATTTTTTTCTAAGTGTTGGATGTTGTTACTCTATTTCTGTTGTGACTCCGTCACTGTTGTTACCTTGTCAGTGCTATGACTCCACCACTGTTGTGACTCTGTCACTGCTGTTACTCCTCTGGTGTTATTACTCCAATTTTTTTTTTAAGTATCCGATGTTGTTACTCCTTTGGTGTTGTTACTCCTCCGATGTTGTTACTCCAGGAAATTGTCTAAGTGTCCGGTGTTGTTACTCCTCCAGTGATGTTACTCCATGGTGATATTTTTCTAATTACTTGGTGTTGTTACTCCTCCAGTGTTGTTACTTCACCCATATAAGTCACCAGGTACATCCTAGACCGACTTCGTGGATTTATTTGGTATTTTACTTATGACATGATCAACTATGATTGATGGAAGACATACTTTACTTGGGGGGAGGTCTCGTATTTAAAGGATGATTATTATGGTAAGTCTTATCAGGAATGATTCACTCTTAGTTCCTCATTATTTTGTAAAGTGACTAATCCTTCTTCATATCACCTTCCTAACGTCATTTTTTTCCCCTTTCCCTGTTATTACCTAAGTCATGGTTGTTGTTACCTCAGTCACAACTATTGTTGTTGGCCAATTTTCACATTGAATTCAACATATGTAGGTCTTTCTGAATTGTTTTTCTCTTTGGTGAATGAGAAATACTTTTAATGGTCTAGGCCCTCTTTGACATAATGATTGGGTAGTCAATTTATCTTTGTTTATCTATAAACATAATCTTATTTTTAAGGAATAATTATGCAAAGTTGATTTCATCATGTCAGCTTTCAAATTTCCTAATTGGTCAAATCCCTGATCTTGTAAAATTTATGATGATGACCACAGAATTGTATTTACATATTTCCTCCATTATCTAATGAACTGTTCCTTGACCCCAATCTCAACAATGAAAAATATATATATCAAAAGTCATTTTAAGGTTATTATTTTTTGAGAATCAAAACTATCAAAGTTGAAAATAGTTACTACACAACTCTTTATGCCATCCCTAGCTCTCAAGGAGCTGATCTGCCACCCCATCTATTAAGTAGTATGTCATTGATTAAAAAAAACCATAGTTGAATTTTAAGCATAAATGGTCAACTAGAGGATAGGAGGTCTCATCACGAGTTAAACTACCATGATCACAGGTCCTAATAAAGTGACATTAACACTGCTGGTCACCAAGCCACAGTAATGGCCTTTGGTCATAAAAATGAAGGACAAGAGGTCTCATCACGAGCCCAATTTTTCAATTTTGTTAGCTCCCATGAATTGCATTGTTATTAACTTGTTACCATGCCAAAACAATCATCTTCAGTTGATATCTAAGTAAATTGAAATGATTTTTGCAACTATGTACTTATTTATAATAGATGAGACACTGGCATCTCAATGGGTTAAAAAGGCATCCATGTCGAGGCTATGGACGTCTGCTGGTAGCACTGGCTATGCTTGTGGTATAGAAGTTAATTTAATATTATAATATACTTGGTTACCTTGTTTTCCCAAAGCTAATTTCCGATAAAACTGACTGTTGCATATACAAGGTTTTCCATAACTCATGGTTCATGGGGAAGTATTTAATGAGTTCTTAGATGATGGTGGTTATGGTTTATATATATTATTAAGTTATAAATATTTACTTTAAATTTCAAGGATGAAACTTTTAGGATTTTTTATATTTGACATTTTGTATCATCTAATCTATCATTCCTTTATTCTACAAGTATCATATATTTAACCTAAGATAGTTGCTTTGCCCAATCAGTCACCATTTATTCATATCTTAACAACACCACTAGGAGGCCTGATTCTAATTTTGAATCCCACGTAATTGGATAGACCTTGAGAAGCAAAGACTGAGATAACTAATTCTCTTAATCTATGTGCTCATAACAACCAAAGCTTATGGGTATAAGGAATGCACATTTTTTCTTCTTATCCATTATTACCCCATGTCATTCACAATATGATTATGTCACTTTTATATGTTATGAGGTAATTGAGGTGATGAACTACTGATTAAGGATACTCATGAGAATTTTTATATATGACAGGGAAACTAATTAGTTTGGTTGAAGGAAACCCTACTACACTTTCTGATTACTTTTTAAGCTTGCATGGCTTCCACCTTCTGCATCACTTTCAACATCAACTCAGCCTAATCAGCTTCATGAAATGTCAATCCATACATTTCATTCCACATTTTTTTCGAGGTAAAACTTGAGGTAAAATAGCATAAGGTTTTCATTTATTAAAAGTTTAGGAGAATGTCATGAAAAGCCATTGAGCATAATTCACTCATATTTTTCAACCATTATTTCCCCTTCTTTACCACTTCCCATTTTTCAGAGACAAAATATTTCAGTTTGGAGGAGTGTTAGTTTCATTATCATGAATATGCCATTAATATTATTTATCATCCATCGATCACATTATTCATTTTTAAAATCTCCCTTATTCCATGTTGTTATACACCAAACATAGATTTCAGCCATGATTGTAGAAACCACCCCAATTTGTTTTCTAGTGTAACATGAGGGCATGCTAATTATCTAGTTTGGGGGAAGGGTTGATATGCATGATGAATGATTTCTCATTTCTTCCTCATTTAAGGTATACAATCATATAATTGATTTGTGTATATTCTTAAAACTATCAACTGGATTCTTCTGATTTTTTAACAAAAAAGATGTATCATTAAACCCAGAAATTTTCAAGATAAACCAATTTGTTAATTACAAAAAAATCATGAATTATTACCTAAAACCATTTTTCTGATATATTGAAATATTTTTGTTGCATTGATTTGATTTTCGGATTGGAGAAGCATTGATATAATATAAATTTGCTTACAAAATTTCAGCAAAATCTGGTTTGTAATGAAGTTTGTATTTAATTGTATCATACTTTTTTGCAACTTCATATACATATAGTTGAAAGTATACATGAAAATTATTTTAAGGAAGCATTTGAGGAAGAAGCCTTCTCTTCAATCAATATCATGCACTGGGGTGAGAATTTTGATTATTGTATTACAATTTTGTTAATACTAAGGCATTGGGCTGCATGAGGACATGCAACATGTTAAGTTTGGGGGAGATGTTGGGCCACTAATTTATATTATTATTATCACTTCTTAACATCCATTTCATCCATTTCTAATGTTATTTTATCACATTATTTATCATAATTTATTATATAATTCTATTTCATCATTATTTATGCTCTTTTGGATAAATAATACTTCTTCTCCTTTATTTTAACAAATTAATGATTATTATGCATGATTTTACCAATGATGTTTTTTTATTGAATTTGTTATAACATCACTCACTAATTTAGCCCTCAAGATCTCTTCCAGATTGCAGATTTGACCTTCAGCTGATAATTAAATATTCCAACTCAAAAATTCATTGTATAACAAGGTACAATTTTGCGTTGAATTTTTTGGGCAAATGGAGAAGAATCGTGAAAATAAAAAACATGGGTTTTGTGTAGAATGGACCAAATTAGTTTTCTTGTTTCCATTTTTCCAAAATTCGGTCTTGATTGAGAGAAACGCAAGGTTCTTCAAAGGAAAGATTTTTAGATTTTCTGTTGTGGTCATTTTCAAAAATTTCCCCAATTGTGATTGCCAGATTCGACTTGTGCCAGCTCAATCATGATGGAAAGATATTTCAGATCTCATCTTGCTTATTGATATTCTGTAAACAATCTATGTCCCTTTGTTGTTTGTATATTTAAAGGGACACAAATTAGAGAGAAGGGAGAACGCATAGAGGGTTAGCGTGCAAGAGATCAAGCTTTGTAACAGAAGACTTTCAATTAATTGAATACAAGTCATTTTTATGTTCTATCTATAAGCTGTGAGTCTACCGTGGCCCTGGTCAGAGATTTGGGCCCACTCTTCTGATAAGGTGCTACGTTATTTCCTTTTATTTCTTTTGCATTTCTATTTGATTATTTTAACTGCTGTTATGGTATGTTCTTTAATTGTTGTGAATGCTTTTATAATTATTTAATTTATCTATAATTACTATTACAGTAGTTCTGGTTGTTTTAATTTTTGAATCTATGATCAATATTGGATTGTGCCATTACACTCCTGCATATACCTTGCGTGTTACCTTGAAATAATATATGTACCCAGATTGAAAATTAATGTGAAAAATGGTTTGAATATTCATTCACACTTGGACACCAACACCACCATTATTGGTTCATCCTTTATTGGGGCATATTTAGTTGGGAACCCTATTTGGTCTCCCAATTCCACACCAGACACCACTCCTCCCACAACCCATAGAGGGTAGAGGAGTGCTACCCATTCGAGAATCCAATCGAACACACAACAGGGTATGTCGTAAAAAAACCCTCTTCCTAACGAGAACATTGTGTTTTCAGAAGTCGTAATGTCTACAACCTCACAGTCACCTTTTCTAGCTTCGTTGAATCTAATAGATGTAACCAAGTTGACGAACGACCCCATTGCACACAACCCCATATGGCCTCCCATGCTCACGAAGTTCCTTTCGAATATTCCAAAGTTCGAAGGAAATCAAGCAGAAGAACCAGGAAATAATGTTATGACTTTGCACCTGTGGTGCTAGTCAAACAACATCGTTGATGATACTATTCGACTGATACTGTTTCAACGCACTCTGATAGGAGTAGCAGCGAAATGGTATTTGGAGCAACCATCTGCTACACATGGAACCTTTAGCGCCCTCGCCACTACGTTCATGTCCTATTTTTAGTTACCCATTCACCATGATTCTAGAATTGATTTACTGACCCACTTTAGGTGAACCCCCGCTGTCCATATCTCAGACCATCTCCACGAATGGCGACAGCATTTTAGTTTGTGTAAAACTGAACTCGACAATCGAGTTATGATAGACCTATTCCTGAAAAATCTCACCATAGAGATTTCAAAGGATGTGGCACAAAAAAGGCCCATATATGAAGAGGATACCATTAGTAAGACCCAACAATTCGAGCTGATCTATACATAGTCAGGGTATATTTACAATATCCCATTGAACGCCCCATACTTGAAAAATTACAAAGAATTTTCAAGCACATCGAACTATGCAGATGGTTTAATTGGGTCATTGACCCAAAGTTACCCAGGAAGCAACATTCAAAATCTCGGTTACACGTTGGATTCTACACAAAACGTACCACAACCCGGCTACCGAATTCATCACTTGTCTCCACAAAATTTGACCAGTAGGGCGTCGTCGTATCACCATCAACATGGAGGACCCTATCCTTTGGCTCAGGGGACCTAGTATGTAGATAGACATACTGATGGAAGAGCTCGCCCCAATAGCCAGTTGCAAACCAGGGACCACATTATGCTCAGTCCCAGCACAAAACCTGCCCATGCAGAATAATGCACAGGTGAAATTTACGCAGCCTTTGAAAAACCAACTGCGCCAACCATATAACCAGGAGAACTACCCTCCTAACGTGGTTAAGAAAAAAGGGGAAAACAAGCCTAAAGGAAATCTTGGACAAGGGGGGAACAACCAGAAATTCCCTCCATGGTCTCAAGGTGGAGGTAACTCAAACCGAAATCAAAACTAGGATCCAAGAAATGCCCAATGATAGAACAAAAGGCTACCTCTTCGAACAAACCACTCTTGTTCAATCTGTGGTGAGTACATCCATTAAACTCACCATTGTCTCAACCTCCCTGAGATGAAGTAGCTGTAGAGTAACCGAGGAGAAGGGGGATCTTCCCAGCAAATGATAGTGATGAATGAGCCCTTCCCCCATCAAGGGACAGTTAGCACTTAGCAACAAAATCCCGACGACTCCAGAAAAAACAACCACGAAATCTACATGACAGGCGAAGAGATATTTTTTCAAACACGATATCAAAATTACGATACCCCACCAGACACAAACACGTCAGGGGCCAGTACCAGTGCACCAATTGCACCGTTGACCATATAAAATATTCCCATTGAACCTTTGCTGAAGATGGCTACAGACCAACTAGGCGAGAAGGAAACTATTCCAAAGCAGCCCACCACTATAGCATCGTGGACGATCTAGCTCAATCTCCCACTGCTATGTCATCTTTGGAAGTATTGCAATTATGCCAAGAACAATGGAAAGCCTTATTTTCCACGTTAGGCACTATCGACCCTACCCATACACGCTTAATGGATTTTGATTTAGTCAAAGCCACCCCTATGCTTCCTTCTATGGTCACCTTTCAAATACTAGTATCAGTCCAAAATATCACCATTCACCAATGTTTCATTGACGAGGGTGCATACACGTGCATCGTGTCAAAAAATGTTTAGTAGAAGTTAGGGTCTCCCGAACTAAAACCATCAGTCATCACGCTTAGATCTTACCATGGTCGTCCTTCAACCCCCGTCAGTCTCTACCAAAATGTCTCAGTCTGCTTAGCCGGAAAGATGGTCCTTATAGACATTGAAGTCTTGGACACTCACTTGGACTATATTATACTCCTTGGTTAGAGTTATATGTACGCCATGTTAGCCATCGCCTACTCCATCTTCCACACTATGATGTTCCCCCATGAGGACTGCATCATTACTGTTGATCTATTGACGCATAGTGAAATATGACCCCTAACCAACACCCATGTAATTATACCCTACGTAGATGTTGGGTATGTGTTACATTCTTTCCACAACTAGTCACGTGTGAGGGGGGTCACACGGTGGGCGATAGCTCCCCCTGTACATTGCACTGGGCGTAGCGGGGGGGGTCACAGGGGGGGTAGCAGCCCCCCTTGTTTTGGGTTCGGGGTCCGGGGCAGTGCCCCAGGAAATTTTTTTTGGTCCTTATTCTTTGGTGGGCAGACCTGCCCATGGTTTTGTGCATGGGTTTGCACATGGTTTTGGGGTAGGATGGTTTTCGGCCCCTGGTATTTTGTAGATCCAGTCAAGGGAACTATGGTTATGTTCTAATCCAGGGTTAATGGATTGGGGTTTATGTATGCTTCGACATGTATATATATGTGTGTTGTAACACTAAAAGGAATATATAATGAAAAATCAAGCTGGTCGTCCTGATTTGGAATCCAGGGGAAAATATCTGTGTATATCTATTTTATGTTTTATGCTCTCATTATTGTTTATTTCTATTTTTAAGATTCGTTTGCAGATAATTTCTGCACAAGGTTAAAACCTACAGTAGATACATCCACGGATGTGATTTCATGGTACCAATAATTTAGCCCCGGCCAATTCAAACTGTCTTCCATCCTAGAATCATTCCTAGGAGATCCCCCCATCATACCTGAGTCATCATGTGATGTCACAGGAGCTCCGGTATGCGTGATGTACACATCAAGCACCAAAGCTAGTCAGGACATGGACAGAAGCAGTAATTACACCGAGTCCTCGGTGACGATAGCCTCTCTAGCCTATGCCACTTCCCAAACCCCTTTCTTCTACCCCCTAGCTGTCCCAGAAGGTTTTGGCAACAATAGTGTTACCAAACATATCATTTGCAATACTAGTTTGGTATCTCATTCCCCTACTAGGATAGGAGCCACACACATCACTGCCACAGGGTTAAATCACCTTAGTCCTGAGGAGGCCCCACACATTCAAGAAACGGTCAAAAGCATCCCTAAAAAGGAAATTTACATTGCAAAATCGATGATTACGGTTAAGAAAACTGAGAAAAATGGAAAGAAACTGGAAACACCTGCCACACAACGAAAATCACCAGTTTGTGCCATATGCGACGTAATAGGAGACCCTACGCATATCTGCCTAGAGCTAGACGAATTAAAATCACTCCTCGGCTCTGAGGAAGACATCGTGATGCCACGTTCCTGTAAAAAGGAACCTACCACCAAAGGTAAAGGCAAAGCATTGTGTACCAATCACGCATGCAATATCTACAACAATTATGGGCACTATACCCATCATTGCCTAGAGATCTCGCGATATAGGGATGCTTTACACGCCATCGAGCAATCCTATTACGAGGATCCCTCCACCCAGTAATCTAGAGATGAATCTCATACCATCTTATACCTACAGGAGGAACAAAGGTTATAAGAAAGACTCTCGTTCATATTTCTCCCTCCTATCATACGTTCCACACTGTGCAATGAATGTGGTCACTTCATCGAAGAATACGTAGCCCTAGAAATCATCCATAGATGGTATCCCATAGAACGTGTTTATTATGTCTACTTATGGGCAACAAAATTCACATGTCCTTTATGCGCCAACAACCACCTTCTGGAAAATTTTCACTATATCCCTCGATTCCGATTAGCCCTCGCTAGTTTGTTCTCAGATATAGTTTTCCTCTTCGAAGAAGATGGCACGGACTCAAAATCCATGAACAACTCGACAACCCAAGAATATGTGACGAGCATATCCATCCTATTCTTATCATCTGAAAAGCGACTAATTAGGGAACCCCTAGTTACCCCCAACCGCTCTCTACAGAGAAGACCAACATGCGCGTTATGAAAAATGCTCAATCATGTGGTTGCCATTTGCCTTGATTTAGCAGCGTTACGATTCTAGTACCATGCCATACCACAAATTGAGCATGACAGGACCCCCATATATAGGTTATTTTTCCCAATATGTCAGGGAAACCACTTTGGACAGTGTTGTACCTATATCCCGCGATTTCGTCCTCTCATTGATATGATTCATACAATAAAGAAGAAACATGAAGATGAAATCAAATGATAAAGAAAGTACATCACCCCCAGACTAGTGACCCCACACCCACACGGGCGTGATGGGAAAACTGGGACGGCCCACCAACCAAGCATGAACTAGGCAAAACCTAGGATAACATGCAGACTATGTAACCGGATTGACCGCTGGGTAAATTAGTGCAAAGAACTGAAGCCCCTCACAAATAGTCTTCACACAGTCTCTTCGCTACCACGACGACTTCTCTCTAACCAAGAGAAGATCACACATAATTATTGGCAGATATGTTCACACTTTCATCATACAATTAAATGTGAGCATCTCCCCAAGCTAAGAGTGGCAAGAGAAGAATTAAGTCTACAGTCCCCCAAAGAGTTAGACACACCCAAGCCAACAACACGGAAGTGGAAGCAGAAGACCACCTATTCTACAACAGATCCTTTCCAGGCATCCACATTTGGGACAATGAGTAGTGTTGTTTCCCATACAATATACTTAGTTGGCATAGTGGTACCATGCACCATTTGCACTAGCCAAAACCATGAACCAGAGGTATGCCCGCTAATGGAAACATTGAGGCACCTCTGCACCAGGCACAATTTCCACCAGTAGGAAATTGACCATCCTAGTGGGGAACCCAACCTTGCACTTACACAAACTCCCATAGCGGAGATTCTTCCCCCACCAAATGTCGATGACACGATGCACCATATACGATTCATATCATCATGTATCAGAACTATGACTTGAGTTGTCTGCTCATCTATCATAGGTGTCAAGTTAGTTGAAGTTACGAGAGTAGTTGTTCCTACGATATTGTAGACCCAATCTGTCTACACTCTGTCGATCGCGTCAGGTTCCATGACATCAACTATGGAATCTTTCTCTTGTCTCTCAACTAGCTTCCTGCGGATTAAACCTTGCACAGGATCAATCCCCCTTAGGATCCCTATTTCATTTAGATGAGGACATCCTTGAGGTAATGATAGAGCCAGATTATCCATGGGATGTAATGCATCACCGTTCGATTTTTCTCCCCAAGCATACGTTCAGTCTTGAAAAGACAAAAGAGTAAGAGATCTATGCAATCAAATTGAAATATTTCCTCCCATCAGGAAAATTCAATTGGTTCAAACATCCCCTCCTAGTGCCTGATGCGTTCTAGGAAGGAAATATGTCAAACATCTCACCTGCTGTCAAGGTGAACATATCCCAAAATCCTACAATGGTCAAAGAAATCTCACTAGGGGCAGCATGCTCTCCAGAAGAAATAGCCGCTTATACCCAGTTTGTACAAGAGTATCGAGATATCTTCACGTGGGACTACTCAGAAATGCGTGGACTTAGTATCACCATCATAAAGCACCATATTGACACTTGGCTCGACGTACCTCCAGTATGGTAGAAATAGCTTCAACTGCATCCATCAAAGGAAGAATCAATAAAATAAGAAATAGATATGCTTCACAAAGTTGCGTTTATCTACCCCATCACTTACACATATTGGGTTTCTGACCCTATTCCCATTATGAAAAAACATGACACTATACGTGTTTGTACCAATTTTTGGGATTTGAAAAAATCTTGCCCCAAATACAATTATCCCACCCCATTCATCAACCAGGTCATCGATGCTTGTGCAGGACAGTAGGCCCTATCCTTCATGGATGGATTCTTTGGGCACAACCAAATTCAAATCTGCCACACATACCCATACAAAACTGCGTTCACCACCCCCTGGGGCACGTTCGCATACAAGGTAATGCCATTTGGCCTAAAAAATGTTGGATCCACCTTCCAAAGGGCCATGAACTATATATTTCATGACTTGGAACACCTTATCCTTGCCTACTTGGATGACCTGACTATCTACTCTAAGAAGCGCTCAGACAATATTGAGGATATGAAATTGGTATTCCAATGATGTCGTCAATACAACCTACCCTCAAACCCCCTCAAGTGTGTCTTCTACGTTAGCGTAGGAAGACTCTCAAGTTTTATTGTGTCCCAAAAAGGGATATGTGTGGACCCCGTTAAGGTCCAAGCCATCAAAGAGGTAACTCCACCTCAAACCCTCAGGTAACTTCAAAGCCTACAGGGGAAAGGAAATTTTCTGAGACGCTTCATCCCGGATTATGATAGCTGCACTCAAGGGTTCCTGCGCCTCCTTTCCCAGGACATCCCATTCAAATGGGATGATCATGCCCAACAATCATTTGATGTGCTGAAAGAAACTTTATCTTTAGCACCACTCATCAATCCCCCAGAATATGACAAAGATTATATCCTGTATTTATCAACTTCCGAGTCCACACTAGCTGGAGTTTTGGTTCAGGAAGGCCCATATGGGAAGGATCACATAATCGATTACATCAGAAAAACCTTATCGGGCCCACCATTAAGATATGAACCTGAAGAAAAGACTTCCCTAGCATTTATACATGAAGTCCAAAAGCTTCACTACTACACCATCTTAAGAACCACTATGATCATCGCAAATATTAATCCCATCAAATACTTGCACACAAGCTGCCTAATAAACCATAAGTACACTCGCTAGATATTTATTCTCCAAGAATACGACTTACAGTTTTTCTCCCCTAAAAGAAAAAATGCACTTACCTTAGCAGAGTTCATTATAGACCTCCCAATAGATACCAAGGGATCACCTTTGAATGATTCGCTACCAGATTAACATCTCTTTTTCATAGCATCCTATGACCCTTGATACGGAGACATTCTCATCTTTCTACGAACTTAAAATTTCAGACTTCATCTCACTCAAGACGACCGTCGGCACATACGCCAACAGGCCTCTCGATATCTCCTCATGGGAGATGTCTGGTACCTATGAGGCATCGACACCATTTTACGTCAATGCCTCAGTCACAACCAAGTGGAGCAAGCCCTTAATGACTTCCACGGAGGTGCTTGCGACGACCACCTATCTAGAATGGCCATCACCCAAAACGTCCTATGGGTGGGATGTTTTTGGCCCTCCCTATTTCACAATTTCATTTCAACAGTCAAGAGATGTGAGCGATGCCAACGCTTCGCCCATAAAGCAAGAGCCCCCGCTCCTGTACACCCTGTCATCATCACCAACCCCTTTTGTAAGTGGTGAATTTACTTCATGACTTACAACCCTGCACCATCAGGCAACCATAAATATATCGTAGTGGCTGTCGACTATTTCACTAAGTGGGCAGAGGCCATGCCCACATACAACAACACCACAGAAACTGCCGCTTGATTTTTGTTTAACCACGGGATCACCTGGTTCAGTGTTCTTAAAGAGTTAGTCTCTGACCATGGGAAACAATTCAAGAATGAAGTTTTCGAGGATTTATATCACCACCAAAGATTCACCCACAAATTTGCTTCACCATACTACTCCCAATCCAACGGACAGGTAGAAGCTATAAAGAAAGTACTCAAAACTCTGTTATAATTCATGGTGAATAACCATAAAACCAATTGGCACCATATGATCTTTTCCTCCCTATGGGCATACCGCACGGCTGTGAAGACATTCATTGGTTTCACTCCCTTCCACTTGGTATACGAGGTCAAAGTTGTGATTCTGATGGAACACGAGATCCTGAATTTCCATGCGCCCATCGATCTCCTCAATGATACACAACCCCTAGAACAACACCTAGTACTATTATAGCTCATCGACGAAAGCTGACGATAGTCACTGCAACACAAAAAGGCCTATAAGAAAAGGGTAAAAGCATCATTTGACTACCACATCAACCCTCGATCATTCACCGAGTGAGAACTAGTCCTCCGCTATGATGTCGCAAAAGAAGCCCTAGGGCCAGGAAAGTTTGAAATATTGTGGAAAGGACCCTACATCGTAAAAAAATTCCTCTTCCATGGGGCATACATCTTGACGGAACTAGATGGGACATGCCTCAGCAACCTCGTCTATGGCCTTTACCTCAAGAATTTCTACCCATAAGTGCCAAGAAGGCCCTACCCTAGAGTTCACGTACACAGACCCAACCACTTTAAATTTTTGACCGAAATAATTTTCACAAAAAAAACTCAAGTGCCATAATGGATTACCAACCTGAACCTTACTTCATATTTGTTGATGGAGCATCAATATGGTCTCAAAGTTTAGTAGAAGATTCCTAGGTCATCTATCACCCTGACCGATCACCAATCTGCACCAACGGTGTGTGTATCGGTTCAGCAACGAACAATTAGGTAGAATATGACGTCGTCATCGGACTTATGTGCGACACCCTCCATCAAGTCATACACCATATGCATGTCTACCTCAATTCCAAATTAGTAGTGTCCCAGTTAAACCAAACATTTGAGATAAGAGATTCACATCTATTTAGAAAATATTTGCATGCAAAAATAGTAAGTTGACAATTTGACTACATTACATTTACACACGTACCAAGGAGTCAAAACCAAACAGCTGATCGCATAACTAATAATATTCTAAACTAGAATTCATGTTGAATAACCCGTCATACATAAAAAACAAAAAACATAGACACCCATCAACATAACTTCATCCATAAGCAGAAACAGGGGGCACAACATGTAGAGCCGGAAAAAAAAAAAAAAAAAAATCTCTCAGATATATATCATAGTGTATGTATCTTGAGTACAAAAAATAGTGTCTCTGACCCATCGGTCAGCTCAAAGATACACAAAAAGTCGTCAAAAATAGGGGAAGAATCCTCATAATGGGTTCTTTTCCCATGTACAAACAAACTCTAGGTCGGTGCTCCCCCAAGTGGGGCACTTGGACCCACAGCCACTCCCAGTACCACTATTGGAGCCACCATCAAAATTGAGACTGCCACCCACGTAAAACAGGCTGATAGTCCCTCTCCTGGGCCATCAGAGTCTCTATCCAAACCTCCTCAAGATCATCCAGGAAGCCTCTAGAAGGTATCCTTTGGGTCAAGTGGTCCACTCGATCCTAGGCATCCTCCAGAATAGACACCTGAGTAGTCAACTCAGCAATGCGAGCCTCCACCACATCAGCACGTGCCACCTCCGCATCGACATGAGCTCGCTCAGTCACAACCTCAGTAGCAAGTGAGCTGATGCCCTCTCTCGAAGGGCTAGTACCACCACTAGTTCCAACACCTTGAGGATGTGAAAGATCTCCTCCTAACCCCCCACGACCTTCCTGAGGTATCTGAAGAGGACCATGGTCAACTAATCGAGCCACGGGGCGACCTACCTCACCAACATCTGGAAGAGTAACCAAAACTATGTCAGTGTCACCATCAAAACACATAAAAACATTCATGTTGGCCCCAAGACATAGCCAGGAGGGAGACCCATCTCTATATCCCCCTGAAAGTCCATTCTTACATATGGGAATGGCAGAAAAATCTAGGGGTTGACCTAAAACTAGGCCTCTGTTGTGGTGTTCTACAAGTCGCACAATAGCCGCCAGAGTGCACTGCTCAGCCAAGTATGTCACTGAGGCAATGGCTATGCACCCATCCGTAAGGGGCACCCTGCCACAATGAAGTGCCCGGAAAATCTCCAAATTCACCCTCCCATAAGGGAGTGGATACCGCAATGCCTCACCATGAGGTAGTGGCCCGATCACAAAGTATATATCTATCTCAGGATGGATAACAATGTTAGTTCCACGTAGCACAAACACATTGTGCCGCCTATTCCAACGTTGGATCAAGTAGCACAGTAGTCGGTCCTGTGACCGAAGAAAATCGTTCACCACAAAATTGAGGAGACCCCATTGTGCCAACTATCAGCATGCTTGACCATTAGAGGCTAATGTAGTACGGAGCTCAGGCCAAACCCACTCCCTTCACAATAGCCTATCATCCAAATAGGCAAAAGCTCCAAAAAGTTTCCTCGACCTTTTGCGCACCTGTCCCTAAGAAAGGTGTGCTGAAGGCACACTTCTATCTCTCATAGGTGCATGTAAGGTGCACGAAAAAAGGGGAAAAGAGTGCTTAAGGTGCACAAAACCCAAAAAATTTCATGCAGAAGGCTTGCCCTTACCCTGATCGTCCACGTAATCTAGGCTAAAAATGGCTTAGAATCCATACAAACCAATTTTGTACGGATCTCGGAACCCTCAAATTGAAAAAATTAAAGTGCAGGATGTCATGGAGGTTACCTGGGCATGGTATCACTAATCCCTGGTGCTCATGCTAACCGTAATGTTAAGAACTGCTCCAGAGAAACCTCTAACCTCTCAAAAAACTCAAACAAGCACAAATGAATTGAATTATGGCCATATTCACCTATATATCGCCCTTTTCAAAAAAATTGGACCATAACGAGAGCTCAGAAGGTCCGTTATCCGAACCGAAAGCAGCGCTATGATCAACACTCCATAACAAACAGAGGTGATGCCACAAATCGCACTCCCGAAAAAATAATTTTTCAGTGCCAACAGGTATGGCCCCTCTCATCTTCTTTTTTAAAGCTCATGTATTTCAACAATGTTTGATAAAGAAGATGCTTTCACTTGAGGTATTTTTTTTTGCAGGAAAGCTCACAAACCATTCACAACTCCATCCATTGGATGTTTCAAGAGCAGGTATCATTCTACCTCGAGCATGATAGACTCCCAGAAAAATCTGCATATCATGATATAATTTATCGATCATAAATTAACCATAGGTTCCACATATCTGATCATGTTTATCATCACCTCACCCTGCACATGATAAGAATCCTCGTTGGTCAGTAGAGCCTCCCCTCCATGGTGCTCATCACCCATAGTAGACAATATATCACAACAAAAGTGACGCCATGGCCATACCACTTTAGTTCGAGAAGCACCTCATTCCCATTCATCCACCATGCATAAGGTCAATTTTTACCATACAAAATAAAACCCCTTTCCCATACAACCTGGTTGTACAAGAAGATCAAAAGTGCATTACCAGGCCTCACATTTGAACCACCATACCTCCATCAGCATAATCCCATCTGCGATAATTTTTTCATCTGCTTCATCAACCTCACACATGAGACCAACCAATGGGGCCTCCACCCTCAGCGAAACACCCTCCTCACGTCATCAGTGAGCGAACACTTTCATGTTTTTGGGAACCCGTCTTTGTGTTTTGTACAAACCAAACACTATTATTTTATTCTTTTGGTAAGTGTACAAAGACTGGAAACGGTGCACTAGCTCCCCCACCCACTCATTCATTCTTTCTCCCATGGATGTAGTCCTTGAACAACCTTGATCAAAGTGTACCACCCTCATGCAAAAGCCACTATGACATTCATAACCATTTTATACCCACCCTGGAAGTCCTACCGACTCTAGGGATTTCCCCATCAGAAATAGTTATGACTGTCGCCAAGGTGATTTTTATACTCCAAATTTGGGCCACTGAACCCCCATCATTAGTTTTCAGTCACCCCTCGCCACCATGCCTATGTTAAACCCATCACATCCAGGATCCTGATCCTCCATATCAGTGACCACCTCGTTCGATTGAGGCTTCCTTTTTTTCGACTTCAACACCCACTTTCCAAAAAGGAAGCAGTACCTTGGCTCGCCCCTCTCCATAAAAGGGGCATCCTTGGGTGGCATTGTGGGAGATATCATTGCCCACAAATTTCATTGATCCTCCTGATATTCGAGTACAACACAAGATTTCATGTCAAGATGGTATTGTACCTTACAACCATTACACTTTGATCAAATTTGTGAAAGACCCGTGCCTTCATAAGTGTCTCTTTCAACAATTCTTACATGGGAAGGTCCCAGCCAGCACCTATGTGTACAATGTGCATTTATATTCCATACCAAGTTTACACATATGGGTACAACATTCCACCTACTTTCAAAGAAAAAACGACCCTAAGGGCATCTTCAGTCATCATCATCAACCAAAAGATCACTACCATATTAGTGATACAAACATAACATGTATCTGTCAAATAGATTTGTTTAACTATCCATAGCATTACTAGCATGGGACATGCCCACCTCGTATAAAATTTGTATATATTGTATTATATTTTCTTACAGGGGTCCCACAAGACATGGTAATTATTTGAAACGATGCAGGGTGTATCCAATTCTGAGCTACACGCAAGTCTCTCTCTCTCTCTACACACAGTATACATAAAAGAATCTATAATGTATTTCGGCTATATAGTTCTTCCTAGACCTCACACATTAGGGGGAAACTGTTAACATTGGAAATATTAGAAGCAAAGACGACATTATTTAATGTCAGGCAGAAGGATTTACAGGGCTGAGAGACATTAGATAATATGGAAAGTATTTAAAAATCTCTAAGGTCCAAGGAAAAATCAAATTTGAACTAGTCATAAATTCTTTTGTGCGCAAAATCCTTCGAGAAGCATGCCCTTTGCGCACATTTTGACCCAAAAAGCGCGCAATCCTGGGAGTGGCAAAAATCACTTTCTGGGACCACAAAAATCACAGTCCAAGACATTTATTCCACACTTGAAGCCGCCTATGGATAGCTACCCAAGCCTCTTTAGGACATCAAGGGAGAACACAATGGAATAAATGTGGCACACAATGGAATCAACCTCCTCTCTTGGGTCACCATTCACAATGTACCAAGAGAGGGAAGGAGGATTTGAATTCTCCTATAAAAGGTCACCAAGAGATGAACAAATTGAGAGCACATTGTTATGTTGGCCAGAATTTCCCCAAGAAATACTAGCAGTGTGTGATCCAGAGCAGAGATAGAGGGGACTCAATTGTTGGCCATCCAACAAATTTAGTCCACCATAGTAGAGAGAGGGAGACTTTGTGCCAAGGTAGCTTGGAAGTAAATAAATCCTTGCATCAGGACTTAGAACCCTAAGCTCTAAGGGCCCCTTGTCAAGTGGGTTAAAGTTTCATCCTCATTTCCTACCAGCACTCAATAAGAGGGGACATAAGCACTGTCTTTTGGATTGTTGAAGTTGTTTGACTCTATTTTCAGCTTTTGTGTTATTTTTTTAGTTTTAGTTTTATGTTTGAATATGCATCATATTTCTCTATCTAGTATGTTTATGTTCTAGCATGTTCCACTAAATTGCTTGACTCCATATATTTTCTTCTCGTGACAAATAACTTGAGAGGGAAAACCAAACCCCTTAATTTGGTGTGATTTCATACATGCATGCACCAAACACACTAACACATCGCCCAAGGAACACATCTGAGTCAGGTCTTGTCGGGTCATGTGAGGGCGCCCAAGGAAATGTGTTCGAGTGGGTCAATTTTGGTCTAGTCCGGTCATGTCGTGTGAGGCTGCCCAAGGGAAGACATTCAGGTGAGTTGGGTCGGGTCGTGTTATGTGAGGCTGCCCAAGGAAACATGTTCGGACGAGTCGGATCGGGTCGTGTCGTGTGACGGTGCCAAGGAAAACATGTTCAGGTATGTTGGGTCGGGTCGGGTCGTGTCTTGTGAGGGTGCCCAAGGAAACACGTTCAACCAGTTTGGGCCGGGTCGAGTCGTGTTGTGTGAGGGCACCCAGGAAAACGCGCTCGGGCAGGTCTGTTCAGGTTGGGTCATGTGAGGGCACCCAATGAAATTCATTCATGCAATTTGGGTCTGGTCGTGTGATGGCACCAAAGGAAACACGTTTGGGGGGGTCAGGTCATGTGAGGGCACCCAAGGAAACGTGTGAGGGCAGGTCGGGGCAGGTCGTGTGAGGGCACCCAAGGAAACGTGTTTGGGCAGGTTGGGTTGGGTCTGATCAGGTCGTGCCATGTGAGGCTGCCCAAGGAAACACATTCATGCGGGTTAGGTCGACTTGTGTGATGGCTCCCAAGGAAATGCGTTCAGGTCGGGTCACGTCGGGTTATGCTGTACTGTGAGGGCACCCAAGGAAACATGTTTTCTTGGGTCGGGTCGTGTGAGGGAGCCCAAGGAATTTGTCCGAGGTGGGTCATGTCGGGTCATGTGACGACGCCTAAGGAAACACATTTAGGGGGGTCTGGTTGAGTTGCATTGGGTCGTGTAAGGGTGGCCATATAGAAAATTCCAAGTTGTGATTTCTCGTCTTGCTTGTGAATTTTTGTGCAATTCGTTTTCCGTTTTCTCCCTTGTGTGCTCTTCGTTCGAGCGGGTCAGGTTGTGCCATGTGAGGGCACCATAGGAAATGCGTTTGGGTCGGATCGTGTGAGGGATGCCATATAAAAAATTCTAAGTTGTGACCATCTGTGTGCCTAGTGCATGTTCGTGCGACCCGTTTGTCGTTGCTTCCTCGTGCCTTTGACATTTGGGTGGGTCGGGTTGGGTCAGGTCATGTGATGGTGCCCAAGGAAACACGTTCAGGTTGGGTTAGGTCAAGTCATGCTGTATTGTGAGGACACCCAAGGAAACACCTTCGAGTGGGTCGAGTCGGGTCAGGCTGTGTGAGGGTGCCCAAGGAATGCGTCTAGGCTAGGTCGTGTTGAACCATGTGAGGGCATCCAAGGAAACACATTCAGGCGGGTTGGGTCAGGTATGATCATGTCATGCAATGTGAGGCCACCCAAGGAAGCACGTTTGGGCAGGTCGAGTCGAGTCGTTTTGTGTGAGGATGCCCAAGTAAACACGTTCGGGTGGGTCAGGTCGGGTTAGGTCATGTTGTGTGAGTGCACACAGGAAAATGCATTCGGGCGGGTCGGGTTGGGTTGTGTTGTGTGAGGGCACCCGAGGAAATGCGTTCGGGTAGGTCAGGTCAGGTTAGGCCGTGTGAGGGTGCCCAAGGAAACGTGTTTGGGTAGTTTTGGTCGGTTCGGCTTGTGTGAGGGCACACAAGGAAATGTGTTCGTGCGAGTCAGGTTGGGTTGTATGAGGGCACCTAAGGAAATGCGTTTGAGTGGGTCAGGTTGGGTCGTGTCGTATGAGGGCACCCAAGGAAACACATTCGGGTGGGTCGAGGTGGGTCAGGTCGGGACGTGTCATGTGAGGACGCCCAGGGATGTGTTGGATTTTTGTGTGAGGGCAGGTCAGGTCGTGTGAGAATAACCTAACATCTCCAAGAGGGATGTGTTGGATTGTAAGCACAATCACATGATCTAAATGTGAACAAATACGCAACTAGATACTTCAAAACCAGAAAGAAAAGAGAATAAAATTGTTGAGAAATTGAGTAATAAACCAAGGAGACTCTCTAGGATTCCAACTAGCTCAAATTGGGTTGGGATTCCATGTGCATGCACTTGGTATATTTGAAAATCCCTTTCCCTAGTTTGAAAATAAGTCAAATTAAATTTGGAGACCCAAAATTAGCAAAATATTCTAAAATAGAGTGAACTAGAAGTTAGTGGAGTTATAAATCAACTAGAACTAATTAATGACTCTCACATGAAAAATAATAACTAGTTAAACTTAGTTGAACTCTAAAATAGGAATAAAAGTCAACTTAACAAGTAGAGGAGAGAGAAAAATGACAGCTAACTTTTGAAAAGTAGGGACAAAGTGCATAATAACTCTAGGAAGGTCTTTGAATTAGGTAGTATGAATCGATGGAGTGGAATTATCCATTTAATCCTCCAACTAGAGTCTAGTTAGTTCCCCTTGTTATCCTAGGTGGCACCCCCTATTAAAATAGAAAACCATAAAAATAGAGAATTTGAAAAATGATAGGGAATGCCCAATAGTGAATGAAAAGTTGTCATATGTGCCCCTAATAATGTAAATTGGAAGAGGGTATAATGATGGCCTGTTGACTTGAGGGGTCTTGACCCATGTTTAGAAGTGAGGTTAACCAACAAAACCCTCTTACTACTGGCCCTTTCGGCAGTGACCTGCTTACGCAAGTCAGAGTCTCACCCGAAGGAGTATGGGGGGGGTGCTAGAACTAGGTTTCCGCACCCTGAGAGAGATGTGGAATGATGCGGGTGCCTTGAGATCCCAACCAACCCTAAACAGACCTCCGCAACAATAGTCTTAAACAATAAACCCTTTACAGATATATTTAGGTCAAGTATGCAGATTATCATGCGCAAGTTAACTGGGCAATCATAAGTTAAGTACTAACACATCATATTAGAGCTTTGTACCATCAGATCTATCCAATAAGCAACCATATAAACCCAACCACTGTTGTGTAATATATTTAAGTGCAGAAAGTACATAAATAAAAACAAGATATAAAAACATTCATAACATAAAAAATAGATGCATAAAGGATTCAAACATCTGCAATAGTACTTCTTTATTACAAAACTAGTTCAAATCCTTCATACAACTCTTTGAAAACCCACACACACAGCCAGCGGGGTCCGCACACATCAGGACTAAGGTCTCTGTGCAGATAGCCAGTAGGAGCCTTCTACCGAGACCAACCTCCACCAACTATCACGAAAAATACAAATCTATTATCCACATTCAACCTTCTTCCAAACTTACCTCTTAGACTCGATCTATTCACTTATTTATAATATTTAGCCTGTGCTATCTTGTGGTCCGCAAACTATTGTTTGTGGCCCCTTCGTCTACCCTTTTGAGCCATTACAATTCGTGAGGGGTTTTGACCCGCCCCAAAACCCCTGCACAAGACTAAATTATTACAAAATATGGAAAAATTATCGGACTTAGGGGATGATGTTCAAACATGGCCCGAGTGTGTGCCTTAATGAACTATGAGTGTAATGTACCCCAACACCACCCCACAACCCAACTAGGGAGTATGCTATTAAACAAGTCCTAGAAATTCTCAGCCATAAAATGTACTCATGCATATGTACAACAAAAAATAATCAATGAGTCTGAATTATTTGTGGTCATGTCAAGTACTCATGAAATAAACTAAACAATACACAATATCAGAAGAGCGAGGTAAAGAGGGAGAACCTAGTGGGAAGAAAACCACCTCTCAAAATACAATGCATATTATGTCAACTATGTAGTTGCTATGAAGAAGGATGGTAGTGCGACCCATTTTCTGTTTGGTCCCTTGTGCCTTTGACATTTGGGCGGGTCGGGTCTAGTCGGGTCGTGTGATGGAGCCCAAGGAAACGTATTTGGGGCAGGTTGGGTCGGGTCGTGCCATATGAGGGTGCCCAAGGAAACATGTTCGAGTGGGTTGATTCAGGTCGAGTTGTGTGAGGGTGCCCAAGGAATGCATTCGGGTTGCGTCGTGTCGGGTCATGTGAGGGTGCCCAAGGAAACGTGTTCGGGTGGGTCGGGTTGGGTCATGTCATGTGACGGCGCCCAAGGAAACATGTTCGGCCAGGTTAGGTTGAGTCGGGTCGTGTCATATCCAAGGTTCTATTTTGCTTGGGGTTATCCCTACTTTCTCCATAGGATATGCATTGGGTCATCATCCTTTCTTGATGGGGATCTTGATGCCCTCGGGTATTTTTATATTTTTGGAGTTGGCTCTAGTACAAGGTTGTGGGTTAGCCAATGGTGAATTTATAGTACATAAGTGTGTGATTTCAAATTTATCAAGCATGCACAAGCCTATAAAATTAAGGTATGGTAGACATTTTTTCTAGTGGACAAAATTAGAGTTTGGTTGGAGTTTTATTGATTACAAACAATGGTAAACAAACTGCATCAATGTTGCTTTCCTTTATGAAACAACCAACAGCAATGCCTTCCAGAAACAACTCAAGAGAGAAGAAAACAAGTCTCCATTATTATCAAGTCATGTTGGGGCACTAGGTTAGTTTAATATAAGTAATATATAAAATGTAAAAACACCTCCAACATTTTAAAAGAAGTAATGAGCAAAATGAACCATTACTTAGACTACATTATAAACGAAGACACTATTTTATCAATGCAGGTTCTCTAATACCGGTTGTGTGATACTAACTCCATCTAACATTATCGCTATATTTTCCATTTAAATGAAGTGGCCAGAAGAGACATAATGGTTGTTCACTAATGTAGTTCATGATACACTGCATTAAATGTAAAAAATGAATGTAATGAAACAAAGTCAATATCTAACAATGACAATTTTTAATTCTTACTATGATCTATTGAAGGCAAGTTTTGGTATATCAATTTTTTTTCTTTTAAATAATTTTTTCCTAATTGGTATCTTGAGGACTCCTCTGGAGCTACTCTATAGGTTGGTGGGTAGCAGGATCTAGGATTATTATTATATATTCTTTGTAAATGATAAGCAGTCTTTTATGGGATAGCTTCTTATGGGCACGTCATAGCCCTCTCACTTTGTTGGAACCAAAATTTTCATGGGTGAACTATATAATTTGAGCCTCCCTATTATTCCAAGGCTCCATTTCATAGTCATACTTATTTTTCCCTCTAACCCCAAATATTCCTTTTGAGAGTTTTTATTTGAAAATGAAATTATTTGTTTTTCTATTCAAAGTATTCATTTCCATTAAATTAAGTGTGTTGGGAAAAATCTTGAGAGGGGGGGGGGGTGAATCAGTATTTAGTGCAGACTGAAATTTTTTTACTTTTTCTTTCTCTAAAACCCATACGCTACTTTAATGAACCCAAGTCACGTATACACGCGGATATCCTTAATGAAACTTGCGTATTACCAGAGATCTCATTATGCAGATAATTATTTACTTAGATCATTGCATCATTCATTCATTATATGTTTAGTAAGCAGTAAACATGTGCAGTAAGAACAGAATAAATCATCACACATAAGCAACACACATGAACACCAGGATTTAAGGTGGAAACCCAATTCGGGAGAAAACCACCGCTGCCGTCGTCTCAGTCTTCAATATTTATTATAAAGAAAACATCTTACAACATTGTGCTGGCGCAGACTCATACCAGCACGCAGGCACCCACCTGCAGAAGGCTTCAACCTTCTCTTGTTTACAACCCCCTACTCTCGTTTACCAGCCTCTCCTGGAAGGGAGCCACTACCCCCTGGTATTAGCACCAGCCTCTACTGGCAGAAAGCTTCTACTTTCATACTGAATGCTTCATCCCTCAGATCCACTGCAGACCACATTTCATCAATTTTCATACTGTATCAAACAGCTTCAACACAACCCTTCACTTATCAACAAACATACTTTGCCCAATACTTCAAACAGAACAGTGAGACCACTGTAACCAGAATATCAGAGATAACCCAGACTTCAGAATAGATATGCAGATGTAAACTCAACCCTGAACATTCATTAATTCAAACACCATACGTTGTTTTCCTTTATGTAACCCGCGTATATACGCGCCTTTATTCACTCCAACCTGCATATGCTTCAGTGTATAGTAACTTTGTATACGCGACTTTTCTTCACCATTTCCACGTATGCACGCACTTTCCTTTTCACCAACTAGCGTATTATTCTGTGTATGCTTTCTTTCAGAATTAGTTCAGACTCATATTCAGATCTAAAATCAGATTTCTGTTCAGACAATCTATCAACCATATAGAATTGTTTATACAGTAATTCTTCCTTCATCAATTTAGTCATTGAATCATCAACCAATCAACCAACAACTTGATCTTTAATCAAAATAATCAGCAGCACAATCAACATTTAAACAACCCAAATCTGTATGAATACATCATTGACAGATAGCAGTAAAACAGCAAAACAGATCAGACATTTCATTCCACATACTTCAGCAAAACCCTAGATTCCATACGCGCTTTTATTTCACTGAACCTGTGTATATACGCGCTTTCACAAAGACAAACCTATGTATACTTCAGTGCATTTTATTTTTAGAAACCCTGACTGCCATACGCGCTTTTCTTTAAGAGGAACCGCGTATACATGCGCTTTTCATGAAACGAACCTGTGTATAGATCTATAAAAGATATAATTTGCAGAACAGACCAGATCTATAAAATTACCTATATTTCTTCAATTTCTTCATCAGACTTGCACCAGGTCTTCATCATTTCTTTTCAGATCATTCTAGAGATTCATCATTTCTAGATCTAGAGATCTTGAACCTTCATCATATCCATAGGTGCATCTTAGATTCAGATCTATCAATTAAGAACAGAGTTCCACCATGCAGATATACTTTAGAGTGAAGTATTCATTAAAACCCAGACACATGCACACATTGCACTATGATCTTCTTCTCCTTAAATAGATTTAGCCTTTGTCAATACCATGAGTCAAAACCACTCAACTACTAATGGTATTCCTGGATGGGATCAAATAGATATTCCAACGCTCAATACAATGGGCCAATACCATGGTAAATTCCCTTGGTTTTATCAATTTAGAGCGCAAATAGGCATACGCTACTTTTCACATACTTTTCTGCGTACATACGCTACTTCGCCTTTACAAACCTGCGTATGCTTTGTGACATACCATATTCATCATTTCTCTGGCACTTACTGCAATTCTTTTCGTCATCTCGAGCCGTTTGTAGATACATCGTGATTACATCATTAAACAACTCATCAATTCCGCTTCCATCACGAACAAATTCATCAACTTCATCAAGTAGGTTTCCATCAAGGAAAACACATTGCATCATATTGCCCAAAAAAGTGTGCAAAGTATTTGGATAGTCTTGCAAGTGAAACAAAGAGTTTTTTTTAACTGTTTATGAACTTTGGTGTGAGGGAGTGTTGTTTTAACTTAATGTTTAACAACTTTAATCTGAATAACACAGCAAAATAACTTCACCATAAACACACAACAACATGATGAGGTAGTTCACCCCTCCTGGGCTACATCTACTGGGTCCAAGGCTCCCAATGACCATGTCCTTAATATATTATGATGCTCAAATTGGTAATACAGTGAGAAAAAGGCCTAAATAGACAAAACCAGCTGTGAAAATGGATTCAGAACATAAAAATAAGCTGAGAATGACTCTGATTTCACCTAAAAAATTGAAGTGTAGTCAAATGTAGCTTCGTTTCCCTCAAGGCCCTGATGGCTTTCCAAGATTCTCTGAAGTAAAAATATCTGAAAGACACCTCTGATGGCTCTACAACCTATTCCAATGGCTCCAGAATACTGAGAATACATCTGCCAGGTCCAAGGCTCCCAATGGGCATGAAATTGTGAATTCTCAAACTTGAATAACTTTCACATACAGTGTTAGATTTGAGTGCCATTTGCAGCTACAGGATTGTATTGATGAGGCCTATCTCGTCGTTCTATTTTCAACCAATTCTGAGAAGTTCCAATTTTGAGCATTTTCTTCACTTAGGACATGATCACCTGATCACACCTCCCAAATGGGAAGCTTTTGAACCCACAAAATCTCTCTGATTACAGAAAATGAAGATGAGGAGACTGATTCTTCACTATTCCAACTTTGAACCATTAAAATATTCCTGACTTCATCAAATTGAGCTTCTCATAAAACGATAAATTGTTCCTTGAATTCACTGACCGACCATTGCTAAAATTGATTGAGTCATGATGCAAATTTTTGAAATTTGCAGAGCAAAAAATATAATTTGCAGAAATCATACTGTTTCTACAATGGTCAAACTTCAAAGAAGACTGAAAATAAGATTCACGTTGCCAACTGTCCACATGGCGAATTTTTGCCGAATGAGCCATGTACTTGTGCCAAATCTTGACCAAGTTTTCTTACCATATCAATCTGCCATTCTGAAACCAGCAATGACCCTTGCTGAACTATATTCCCTCTTTTCTTGCATGCCTTTCCATCTCATGGACTCTTGCACCGCTTTGCACCGACACTTCGTTGTCTACACCGATCGACACCAAAGGTACCTTGTGAAACATATTGTCATCTTCTTTCAAAGACGAACTATTATCAGACTGAAACATATCATCATTTATATCAGAAATATCATGAAAAGTAAAATGTATGGAATCTTTTTGTTTAACCATCGACAAAGTCAGATTTTGACTTGCATTAACTAGCCTTTTCAATTGCCCTGCAAGGACTAAAGAAGATTCTAGCTTCTTCTTATGTTCTCTCAAAATGTACTCTTTTCCATCCTTGAACAGATGATACTTATTCTCATGGTGATGGAAGATTTCCTTTCTGTCATATAAATATGGACTACCCAACACAACACCTAATGTCAAGTGGTACTACATCCAATTCAACCTAATCAACATACTGAGATGTTATGGCAAAGCGCAAGATGCACTTTCTTGAGACTTGTAATTTTGCATCCTTGCATATCCACCCAAGTGGATAAGGCTTTGGATGTGGAATTGTCTCAAGTTTTAGCTGTTTTACCAAGTCTTCTGAGATGAGATTAGCTTGAGACCCACTATCAAAAAGTGTGTCCATCTCTGTGTGGTTTGAGATTATGCTCACATTAAATAGCTCTATCCTCCTCTTTTCATTTTGATTTTCTTTGTGACAGTTTAATGTTCTAGAATTGGGATTTGTTTCTTGTACATCGTCTTTTCCCTTTATGTTCTTTAATAATATGGTGATACTTTTGGTCTTATCACCTGATTCAGACCCTAAGTATTTTTCAACAGTTGCAACAACTTTTTCCTTTTCTTTGGTTTTGTCTTTGTTTTTATATTTCTCTAGTTTCAGCTCCGGATGAAGCTTCCAATAGTGGTCTTCATTGTGGCTTGTTTTTGAATATTTCTTGCAAAATAATTCCCTTTTTCCTTTCTAGAGTTTGCAATCCTTTTTCTTCCTTTGCCTTTAATATCACTACCCTCATTCACATCAAAAGTGTTTTTCCCTCTAGCCTCTAAATGTGTAGCTTGTACACAAATTCATCTAGACTAGTAGGATTGAACATAAGGATAGTATGTATAAGGTAATTATGCAAACCACCTATATATTTCAGAAAATTATCTTGACTTTGTAAGTCTACTCCTAACAAAAGTTCTCTTCTCCTAAACTCTTGAGTGTAGTCTTGAACACTTTGTCCTTTAAGTTGTTTAAAGTTTTGGCAATTCATTATAGCCTTTTGTAGATGTGCAAGAGGATAAAATTGCTTCTTAATTGTGGAAATAAATTCAATCCATGATAAATTAATCTTACCATGTTTCTTGATTTCATCCTTGGTCTTGGTTTCCCACCATAAAAATGCCTCTCCTTCCATCCTTAATGAGTCTAACTGAATCTTGGTGTCATCATCATGTAAGTTTTGAATCCTTAAATAAACTTCCAATTGTCTGATCCAATTGTCAAGTTTCTCTTCATTGACTTCACCGTTAAACATGGGCAATTCAAATTTGACATCAAGCTTAAACAAAGGATTTTTACCAGTTGTTTTCGACTTATGTGACTGATTTACCGAAGTCGAGGAAGACGATGTCAAGGAAGAGGATGAAGATGAAGATGGTGGATCACCATTTCCTCCATGTCCTTTATTAGACTGATCATTACTCTTCTTTCCTCCTGAGGAACCCTCTCCTTCTTTTTGGTTTTTAGACCCTTCTCTAGCAATCCTATCATTTCTTTCTTAATAGAGGATCCTTACCATTTCAGTCATATCCAGGAAAGCTTTCCAGAATACCCATTCTTCTTCCTTGGGATCCATCTCTTCAGGATATTCTCCTTCTCTTGAAGACATGCTTGAAGTTGCTTCTATGGATCTTGGAGGTGGTTCTCTGACCCTTCTTGGTTGTGGATTAGTTTTTTCACTAACCAAGTTTCCTTCACCTCTCTTGAGTTTTAGCCTACTAAGCACAAAACTTGCAAACAAATGAATTAATCTTTGAACAAACAAATGCTGAGTAAAAACTCTAGCTTCTAAGGCTCTAATCCTGAGCTCCAATACCAACTGATCTAAAAATGAAAGTATTTTTTTTTCTGTTCAAAATATTCATTTCTATTAAATTACGTGTGCAAAGTATTTAGATACTCTTGCAAGTGAAGAAAAGAGTTTTTGTTAACTATTTATTAACTTTGGTGTGAGGGAGTGTTGTTTTAATTTACTGTTTAACAACTTTAATTTGAATAACACAATAGAATAACTTCACCATAAACACACAGCAACATGATGAGGTAGTTCACCCCTCCTGGGCTACATCTGCAGGGTCCAAGGCTCCCAATGGGCATGTCCTTGATTATTATGATGCTCAAATTGGTAATATAGTGAGAAAAAGGCCTAAACAAACCAAACCAGCTGTGAAAATGGATTCAAAACATAAAAATAAGCTAATAATGACTCTGATTTCACCTAAAATAGTGAAGTGTAGTCCAATGCAGCTCCATTTCCCTCAAGGACTTGATGGCTTCCCAAGCTTCTCTGAAGTAAAAATGGCTGAAATACACCTATGATGGCTCTGCAACCTATTCCAATGGTTCCAGAATGCTGAGAATACATCTGCTGGGTCTAAGGCTCCCAATGGGCATGAAATTGTGAATTTTCAAACTTGAATAACTTTCACATACAATGTCGGATTTGAGTGTCGTTCGCGGCTACAGGATCATATTGACAAGGCCTATCCCGTCGTTCTAGTTTCAACCAATTTTGAGTAGTTCCAATTTTGAGCATTTTCTTCACTTAGGACATAATCACCTGATCAGTTTTCCATAATTATTCTTAATTTTTAATCAATAGTTTTTTGCCTTCCACTTTGTGTTCAATTCCCTTCACCTTTCAATATGGAATACTTGCTACAAATACACATTTTGAATCTTATATACAATGGGTTTTGTCTATTGGGAAAGGCATTTTATAAAATTCTTCCAAACCATTAAGGCTTTTGACGACTTTGGATTTTTCCATGGAGCTTGAATCGTTAGCCACAATTACCAACCCCTAGCCCATTTAAACCCCTAACCCTCTAAACCCCTAACCCATTTAACCCCTAAAACCTAAACATCTAAACCCTTAACCTGTAACCCCTAAATCCTTTACTCCTAACCCATTTAACACCCCTAAAACCATAACCCATTTAAACCCCTAAACCCTAACCCCATTAAATCCTAACCCCTCAAAGGCACAAGGGAGAAAATGGCTAACGGGTTACATGAACGTGGACAAGGCACATGGGTGGTCACAACTTAACATTTTTGATACGACCTGTTAGTCATCAGTATTTTTCACTATCTTTGGATGACTATAGAATGGTTATAGTTTTCTGAAAATGATATTCCATGAATATCTTGGGTTTCAGACATCTCACTGCCTTCATTATCTTCATAAAACCTTTTTCCCTATCTCTCAGTTTGCCTTCTCAAAGCCACCCTGTTGCCCTTAAAAGACTCATTATGGGCTTACACCTCTCATTTCCATCCTTCTTTCCTACCTAAAACCTCATTTCCCCATTTTCCCCACTAAAGTTCCATTAACCCCTCACATTTATCACTTTCCTTTAATTCTATTAGTGTCAGTCTGTAATATTCCAAAAATTTAGCTTTCATCTAAATGGAATACTATAGTTTATTTTATCACTAGGTAGGTGATGTTGGAGCCCCATAATTTGGAAGATTGGTAAACCAAATGACAGGGTAACATCAGACCAATATTTCAAGTCCTAGGACCTAGCCTTCCTGGACTCAGAGAAGGCTCTCTCTATGATACGAAGGATGTGATCTTATGCGCTTTGTATGTTTGATTTTAGGCTAGTTGTTAAGTATATTTTGGTTTGTTTTGGTTTTGAGGTAAAATTGATGAAGTAGGGCAAATAGAAAGAGAGTTCATCAAATCAACAGGGCTATGGGGTCAGATAAAGTCAAGGATGTCTAAATGATGGACAAGGTGTACTGCAGGGCTGATTTAGCAAGGTCAATGGATCCTTTGGGTGAGGTATGAGGTGAAATGAAAATTAAGTTTGTGAAAAATGAAGAAGTCTTAAACATATATAGTTTGAAATAAAATACTCATGAGGTAGGGAAAACCATAAATCTCTATGAATAATACTCAAACTGATAAACATGAAAGATAAACAATCTGGTGATACATAGAAGCATAAGAACTCCTAAGTCTGGAAATTCACCTTCAGCTGTTGGGAAAACATATAAGATAAACAAAAAACTTAATATATGGAGAGGGAACTCATAAAAAACATATATCAAGCTATGGAGAACTCTAAAACTAGTTTGTAAGCATGGAAAAAGGGCAAGATCGAACGAGACCTCTTTGACTTAACTAAAACAATCAATATTTCATAGAAAAGTTCCAGAAATATAGTTTTGGGAAAATATAAGTAAGCATCGCATACCTTAAATCATACTAGATATCTAACATACTGACCATTAATGAAACAAGTAAAAATTTCTTGATGGGCCTAAGGAGCAATTAAGAATTCCTTAAAAGTGATCAAGAAGAAGAAAACATCAAAGCTGTAATATGCAGGAGGTTTGAGGTGCTTCTATGAGCATATCTCAACATATAATTTTCTGATCTACAGCAAATAAGAAGTATGAAAAATTAATGGAAACAAGAAAACATAAACAAATCAGGGAAATATCACCATTCACCAAGCTATGGAATCCTGCATACAATGCTCCTCCACTATCAAGCCAAGCAAGACATTCATCCACTTCATAAAACCAGTATTTTCTTCAAGCTCATAAAACTATGTATTTCTCTTAACATGTCAATTTCTGATTGTTTTTTACAATGAATCCTCATGGTTTATATAAGACAAGAGGAGAAAGATCTCACTAGAGCAACTAGAAGGTCATTGGCCAAAGCAAAATATCTAAAACTATCCTTGAGGCCTTACAAGGTCCAAGGCACAAAATATCTCTCTAAAATATCTTTTCGGACCAAAATAGCCAAAAAGAAACACTTTTAGGCTTTGAAATACATGATAAAATTTCCTAATGCACATTTGGCCCAATCAATGTAGAAACCTATCTCTGTTTTAGTAGAATTTCCAGGTGCGCAACACCAAAATAGGCCTTTTTGCAGTGAGGTTTTGGAGGCCTTCCCCATGTTGGAAACGGCCCTGTGATGTCCCGTTGGAAATATATGGATGTCTAATTTCCAAATATACTTGAGTTATTTTCATCTAATCTCTAGAAGCCTGTAAAAAAGTGGAAAAGGTGCAGAAACCCAAGAGCGCAGCACCTGCTCAAAAACAGTGGCAGAAAGGTGAAAAAATGGTTGTTTTTGGACCTTTTGAGGGACCAAAATAGCTCCAAATCATATGAAATGTTATGAGAATACTCCCCTAGTGCCAAGGAATCCAAAAATATAAAATTTTCCTGCTAAAGATGCTCTGAGAAAAAGCGCAGCATCCAGGGTGCTGCGCTCCTAGGCCTAAATATTTGCGAAAAACGAAAACTTGTTCAATTTTTCTCTAATTTGGTGAGTGGGTCCCTCAAGAGTTCTTAGAGAGCCGTGGAAAATATTGGGACCAAATATTAATCCTAGCTTGGTATTTTTCATATTTTTGTGTTGGTCCCTCATTTTGGGCAGTTTTGAGGTTTTCCTTGCTGTGATGGTCATTTTCTTCTTCACTAGGTGAGTTCTCTAGGCTGGTTTCTTTTTCACTGTCCTGTTCATCATATTCATTGCTTGGCTCATGATCTTCATTGTTTTTCTCATTGAAATCACTTTCAAACTTTGTTTGTTAGCTGCCTTTTCCATCTTAGTCACTGTATTCTTGCCTTTGTCCTTCATGGATTTCTTACCCTTGTCTTTCTTTGGCAGTTCACCCTTGTCTTTCTTTGAAAATTTACCCTTGCTCCTCAATGATCTGGTGACATTTCCTTTGACTGTTTGAGTGACTTTTCCTTTCACTATTTTGGTGATTTTTCCCTTTTACTGCTTTAGTGGTTTTACCTTTCCTTACTTTTGAAGGGGAGTGCATGGCCCCTTGCCTATGGGAGGTAGCAAACACATGCTTCCGACCTTTCTGATGAGGGATGATGAGAGGTGGCACCAACTGGAATTGTTCAATTTGATCACCTACAGCCTTAGGACTGTCTTCTTCTTCAAGAATGTTTTGAGTGGACATCTTCTTGTCACTTTGCTATGGGCAGTCCTTCTGATTATCAATTTCAAAATTTGTAATGATTTTATCACCAAGAGGATCCTCAAAAGGGTCACACTCTGTTTCTACATGGTGGGAGGCGCCTAGTTCTGATGCATTTTCATTTCAGGACTGTCCATGTCATTACCCTTTTTACTGTTGTTTTGACTATCAATATTACTAGGATCCTTGCCATCAATTTTTTGTTTATTTAAAACCACTTTGAAAACTATTTCTGGGCTATCTTTTTTAATCTGGTCATTGCTATGGTTTTTTTCCTCTTGCCTAACTTCCTCTTCACTTTTTTTACTATCCAATTTTTTCCTCAAGCTTCCTTTGACAAAACCTTAGTCCTAATTGGCGCTTTTATAACTTAAAACATGATGAGGAGATGTTAATTGATGAAGAATACCTCTTGAAACATGTTCTCATAGCAAAATGCAGCTTTTGGGTAAAATTTGGCTAATTTTGTCCCTTTCTGCAGCTTTTTGGACAGTGCTGCACTTTTCCTACAGGCGCGTAGCGTCCTTAAGAAAATAACACAGCAGCGGATTGTAGGCGCGCAACATCCATCTACAGGCGTGTAGCGCCGAAAATAGGCCTTTTTGTAGCAGTGTTTTGGAGGCCTCTTCGATGTCAGAATTGGGTCCGAGATGGATCGTTGGAAAGCTATTGATGTCTACTTTCCAAATATTCTTGATTATTTTCGTTTGGTGTCCATTTGGCTGTAAAAAAACGGATTCTCCTAACACTGGTCAGAAGTGGTGAATGCTGGTGTAGAAATGCAATTTACCTTCACCTTATGGCTAGATTTTTTTGTCCCTTTTTTGTTTCCCTTCACCACTAAATTTAGCATTTGAACACGTGATTAGGCTTATGATGGAATTTTTTCATTTTCCAGGTGAGTTTAACAACTATGTTTTCCTCCACATTCTTTAAGTCAAGTCTGTGATTTCTCTTTGTGTAACACCTTATCTATCAAACTTGGATTTTTCTTTCTTCAGTGCAATGGTACTCAGTGCTTTAAAATAAAATTTTCCCACCTTTTGAACTTCAAAATCACATATTTGATTTAATGGAGTTTTGTATGTTTTCACTTTATCTTTGGAATGATAACATCAGGAAAAATTTTATGTCCTGTTTTGATTTAGGCCAAACATCAAGACATCCCTGCAGAGATGTATTTGATAGGATGGCTTATTTTTTGGCAGGTTTCACTGTTGGACTAGGAGGGGACACCTTGGAGACTGCTGGAGCGCCTTTTTAGAAATATGACCATCTTTGAACTGTTTCTCTTGATTTCACATTTGAGCTTTGCTGAAACAAAAATGCATGACAAACATGATGGTGCATGACTTAGGGAAGACTGATTGGTTTGCTTGCAAGATTTTTAGGAAAAGGGCACTTGACTGATAGTTAAAAAAAAGAGAGTTTTTAATCAAGACACAAGTTTTTCAGATATTCAACCTAAGAACCATCACCTATAAACCTAGACACTTTGTCATTACTTTTGAAGGTTTTTTCTAGATACACTTAGGTCATCAACAGTAACTTGAGCAGTAGGAGGGTATAAGAACAAACTTGTCTTATCTTGGCCAGGCAATTTTGTGAAATAGGAGGATTTTGGCATCAAAGCTAAAAATATTTAGACAAATGTGACAGTTATGGATAGAGTAAAGCCTATCATTCTAAGATGGGATTTTTACAGGATTACAAATTTAATCACAGTAGGTAAGAGAGGAGAGAAAAGTGAAAATTTTCTCTAAGGGGATTTCTAGAGGACAAAATGATTGTTTGAATTTGGTTTCTAGAAAAATTGGACAAAGCATATAGTCATCAAAATAGGTGAAAAATACTGATGACTAATAGTGGCTCCATTTGGGGAGGGCAGCTCCTTTTCGGGAGGTGTGCAAAATTGTAGATCTCTGGCTTGTGAAGACCAGTGTCTCATCCATTGGCAGAAATTTCTCTTCTTATTTCTGCTTTTTCTGAAATGGTGTTTTTGACAAAATGAAAGCATGATTAGCATCAACTTCATCTCTACTTACCCAACTACTTTTCTTAACATTTTCTTCCTCTTTGGGTGCACTTGAACTGGCAAACCATTGACATGATTTTTTTTTTTCGAAAGAGAAAACAAATTATCTATTTCTACACTTATATCCTCTGGGAGTTCAGATTAAGCTGATGAACTCCTTTGATTCTCTACCTATGCTACTCAACTATCAAGGTTAAGCTGTTTGACATGATTTCATTCGCTAGACTAAAAACATGAAATTGAAAACATGACCAAATCAGGATTAGACAGTATGATTTGTCATGTGTTTGTGGCATAACAACAAGCTGCACAAAAACATTATTTTTGTACAAAATGAGATTTAGAAAAATCAGGGCTAGGATACATAGTTTTCTTTTCATCCTATTTTCCTCTTCGTTTCTGTTTTGAGCATGTGGAACCAGTATCTTTCTTTCCTAATCTACTTTCTTTGACAAGTCAAGCTTTCATAATTTGACTATCATTCTTCTCACTAACTTATCAACAATCAATTTAAAACATGCTCAGTTATGATTAGGCTAGATAACTGAACAAGACATATTTTTGGCACTAGTAGTGGTACTTAGACTCACGCACTTTCAGTATGACTATTTTTTGGGTATGGGGTTGTAACATTTCTTTAAATCTTCCCTCTTTTTTCATTTCTAGGTGTTTTTTTTGTGTTTTTCATTTTTCTCAAAACAATCTGAAATTAAAAATATGCTCATAGGGTTGAGCTTATTTTCATGCCTATCTATCCTAATCTAACATATACATGATAGGCATTTATTTGTTGAACTCCCTTTTCCAATATAACCAGTCAAGTAGATGATTACATGGGTGATCTTGTTTCAGCTCTTTGAGGATGCTAAAGAAATCAAAAGGCCACTTGCACCTCACTTGTGCTTGAACAGTAGTGCCTAAAATTCTCTTTAAACCTTGCATCAAAATGTTCTTGGCAGAAAACACTCCTCTTTTATATTTCTCAAGGAAAACAGAAAATGGATCTTGGAATGATACATGATCTTGAGGACTTGAGACATAAGTTTCATCTAGGACTACTCCTTCTTCCACTTGGCTATGTTTGGGAATCTTTTGGGAAATAAACTCCACATCTTCCTCATGATCATATGAACTGGTAGATTCATCATATGTAGCAATGTTATCCTCTAAAAAACCTGATGTGCATTGATAGAGTGGGCTGAAATCTGTGTGAAGGCCATCATATTGATGAGCAGGAGCACTCTTTGGCAACAGATCTTCTTGAGAAATAAGTGCAGCAAATTTATTGTGATCATTAATTTCCATGCCTTCATATGTACTTTGTAATCTAAAGGAACTTGGTGACTGCTTATCTGGAGTTGAGAAAAGTTCTATGTCATAAATGATTTCCTCAACCATTTCAGGAGAAGGCTTCTTATTTACAACTGGTTTAAGAAACTCATTAGATTTCCCAACCTCATCATCAAGATTGATAGACTGCTGATTTTCAATCACATGAAAACTATTTCTGATGGACTGAAATGAAGTAGAGAAAAGAGTCAAAGACTCTTCACTTACTTCTAAAATTTCAAGGCTTTCCCTATCAGTGTCATAGGTGACCTGTCTTAGCTTATTACTGCTTTCAATCTGATGATAGTGAAATTCATCCCACAAATCAACTGTTGATGGCTCTGCAAGGTTACCTTCTACTTGGATATCATAATCATCAATAAATTGATCAAACCTTGGAGAGTCATTAATATAAGTAATGTGACCAACCATACATATTGGACTATCATATTTTTTCTCTTCGAATTGATTTACAAACCTATTTTCTGACTTATGGTATGCAAGATTAGCAGGAGAATGATCAGAAAAGTTTTGGTCATATGAGGTTTTAGAGGCTGTCTGCATGTTTAGAAACTAATTTATCTCATCTTCAGTTAAAAAAGGAGGCATTTTTCTTTTCCCTTGGAAATAACTAAAACAGTCCTCTTTCTCTTGTGAAGGCTGATTTAGAGGCTGAATGTCTTCTTGAGCCTCATCTAGAAGAGATGATGAATCATCACCTGTGTTTTTAGGGGGTTACTATGGGTGTTCTTTCATTTTTTGATTGGTTTCATCCTCTATCAACTCTTCTTGATTTCTTTTTATAGTTACTTTGAGCATGAGATTCATAAGTTGCCTTTGATAGGTTCTCAGGGTGCCAATTTCCTTTTAAAATATGAAATGAATTGAAGCATAAGGGTAGAGAACCTAAAGGTTTTGACTCTTCCTCTATTTCATATTTTGTGATTTCAAGATGGCTGATTGTTTCTTTAGGGCACTCCTCTTTGTTTTTATTTGCAACTTGCTCGTAATGCTCTCTTAATAATGAAGAATGAGATTTAGGAAAGTAACTAGTACCTACTTGGCAGCCTTCTTTAATCTCTTCTTTGTAGTCTTTCTCATCATGCATATATTTTTTTTTTGTTCTTGTTTTGTAGTGTTTTAGCTTTCTTTTCCCGAGGAAGAAGTATATGTTGTTTCGAATAAGCAGCAACAACCTTAGCCCTATCCTTTCCTCTTGCCTATCAAGTAGATGCATCAGTTTGATAAATGCATCTATCAATATCTCTAGTTTTGCCTCTATGTTCATACTTGGATCCATATTTGTTTATCAGAAAAAGGTTATTGCATATTTTCAACCATTCTAGAGTTCTCTACCAGTGGAGTATTTAGGTCTATTGAGGGTTGTGGAGTTGCCAGGAAGAAGATTTGAACTTTGATGTCCACCATCAGCATGATTGGTATTGCTCAATGCATTCCCAGAGGGGTTTGTGAGAACTTAGTGGAGTAGTAGGCCTATTGGAGGCTAGTGGAGTCGCCAGGTGGATATTTTTTGTTGTTTTAAGGATGTATGTTTATGTTCCACCACCAATAATTGACAAAAAACCAATCTAGGGATGTTTTTTTTTGCTTTTCTGAGTTCTCTATATGCAGCCCTTAAGGTATGTAAGAGTGTCTTATAGTTGAGTCATCATTTTGATAGGATGGTGAAAAAGATAGATTCTACTCTTAGGCTATCATTTAAATTCTGTACAATTTGACGAAGGTTTCTAAAGTCCTAACGGATACTTAGTTTGTCACTGACATCAGAGGTTGCATCATACTCACCATTTTGTTAGTGATAGTGATGAGGTAGCTATAAATCATAGGATACTATTTGGTGAAGGGATTCTGGATTCCTAAGGGGTATTTAGATTGTTATGAACTTAGAATGCCTTGCCGTGATCGCCATTATGTTGGTGTGGGGATGAGGTGGTGGATGAACCACCAGATACTATCAGTAAAACTTGAGGTTCTAAAGAGTCTTAAGAGGTTTTCAGGCAATTATATACTCAGAAGGTGCCATCGTGATCACCATTATGTTGAAGTTCCGTAATTTGGCAGATTGGTAAACCAAATGATAGGGTAAAATCAAACCAATATTTGGAGTCCTAGGACCTAGCCTTCCTAGACTCAGAGAGGGTTCTCTCTATGATGTGAAGGATGTGAGCTTGTTCACTTTGTATGTTTGATTTTAGGCTAGTTGTTAATTATATTTTGGTTTTTTTTGGTTTTGAGGTGAACCTGATGAAGTAATGAAAATAGAAAGAGAGTTCATCAAATCAACAAGGCTATGGGGTCAGATAAAGTCAAGGATGTCTAAATGATGGACAAGGTGTACTGCAGGGCCAATTTAGCAAGGTCAATGGATCCTTTGGGTGAGGTATGAGGTGAAATGAACATTAAGTTTGTGAAAAAAGAAGAAGTCTTAAATATATATAGTTTGAAAGAAAATATTCATGAGGTAGGGAAAACCATAAATCTATATGAATAATACTCAAACTGATAAACATGAAAGATAAACAATCCGGTGATACATAGAAGCATAAGAACTCCTAAGTCTAGAAATTCACCTTCAGCTGTTGGGAAAACATATAAGATAAACAAAAAACTTAATATATGGAAAGGGAACTCCTAAAAAACATCTATCAAGCTATCAAGAACTCTAAAACCATTTTGCAAGCATGGAAAAAGGGCAAGATTGAACGAGACCTCTTTGACTTAACTAAAAAAAACAGTATTTCATAGACAATTTTCAGAAATGGAGTTTTGGGAAACTATAAGTAAGCAGGGCATACCTTAAATCATACTAGATAGCTAACATACTAACCATTAATGAAACAAGTAAAAATTTCTTGATGGAACTAAGGAGCATTTAAGAATTCCTTAAAAATGATCAAGAAGAAGAAAACATCAAAGTTTTAATATGTAGGATGTTTGAGGTGCTTCCATGAGCATATTTCAACATATACTTTTCTGATCTATAGAAAATAATAAGTATGAAAAATTTATGGAAAAGATAAGACATAAAAAAATCAAGGAAACATCACCATTCACCAAGCTATGGAATCTTGCACACAATGCTCCTCCACCATCAAGCCAAGCAAGACATTCATCCACTTCACAAAACCAGTATTTTCTTCAAGCTCATAAAACTATGTATTGCTCTTAACATGTCAAGTTTTTCCTATCCTTTACAATGAATCCTCATGGTTTATATAAGCCAAGAGGAGAAAGAGCTCACTAGAGCAACTAGAAGGTCATTGGCCAAAGAAAAATATCTAAAACTATCCTTGAGGCCTTACAAGGTCCAAGGCACAAAATATCTCTCTAAAATATCTTTTCGGACCAAAATAGAAAAAAAGAATCACTTTTAGGCTCTGACATACATGATAAACTTGCCTAATGCACATTTTTCCCAGTCATCACACAGGAATGCAAAAAATTGTCTCTTTTTTAGCATAATTTCCAAGCGCGCAGCACCAAAATAGGCCTCTTTGCAGTGAGGTTTTGGAGGCCTTCCTGGTGTCACAAAAGGTCCCGGGATGGCCCATTGGAAAGCTATGGATGTCTAATTTCCAAATATACTTGATTTATTTCAATATGATCTCTGGAAGCCTGTCAAAAAGTGGAAAATGTGGAAAAACCCAGGAGCGCGGCACCTGCTCAAAAACAGTGGCAAAAAGGTGAAAAATGGTTGTTTTTGGACCTTTTGAGGGACCAAAATAGCTCCAAATGATATAAAATGTTATGAGAATACTCCCCTAGTGCCAAGGAATCCAAAAATATAAAATGTTCCTATTGAATATGCTATGAAAAAAAGCGCAGCGTCCAGGGTGTTGTGCTCCTAGGCCTAAATATTTGCAAAAAACCAAAACTTCAATTTTGCTCAAATTTGGTGAGTGGGTCCCTCAAGAGTTCTTAGAGACCTGTGGAAAATACTGGGACAAAATATTAAGCCTAGCTTGGTATTTTTCATCTTTTGGTGCCGGACCCTCATTTTGGGTAGTTTTGAGTTTTTCCTTGCTGTGATGGTCATTTTCTTCTTCACTAGGTGAGTTCTCTAGGATGGTTTCTTTTTCACTGTCCTGTTCATCATATTCATTGCTTGGCTCATGATCTTCATTGTTTTTCTCATTTAAATCACTTTCAAACTCTATTTATTGGCTGCCTTTTCCATCTCGGTCACTGTATTCTTGGCTTTGTCCCTCATGGACTTCTTACCCTTGTCTTTCTTTGGCAGTTCACCCTTCTCTTTCTTTGGAAATTTACCCTTGCTCCTCAATGATCTGGTGACATTTCCTTTCACTATTTGAGTGACTTTTCCTTTCACTGTTTTGGTGATTTTTCCCTTTTACTGCTTTGGTGGTTTTATCTTTCCCTGCTTTTGAATGGGAGTGCATTGCCCCTTGCCTATGGGAGGCAAAAAACACATGCTTCCCACCTTTCTGATGAGGGATGATGAGAGGTGGCACCAACTGGACTTGTTCATTTTGATCACCTGAAACCTTAGGACTATCTTCTTCTTCAATAATTTTTTCAGTGGACATCTCCTTGTCACTTTGCTATGGGCAGTCCTTCTGATTATCAATTTCAACATTTGTAATGATCTTATCACCAGAAGGATCCTCATAGCAGACAGACGAGTTAGTTAGTCTAAAACGCGGGAAAATACAAGCCTCTCTTTGCAGCATCCTGAATCGGCGGATGAAAGGAATGGTGAACGTGACCGACCTACCTATTAGTAAGTCAGTCCCTATTATAGATATATAGAGAATACTCCTGACCTACCGTTAGTGTTTAGGGAAAAAAGAAAGGGCATAGGGTGCGGTGTGGTAATTGGAGAGGCGGGATAGTAACTACTAGTAGAGGAGAGTTCTTTCCGATAAGTGATATATATAGACTTGACCTACCGTCCGTTAGCGGGTGATAAGCCGATGAAGTCAGCCTATCTTTCGTTCGTTACCGATAAGCCGAAAGGATAAGGAAGGATACAGGCATAAGTAATGGATCTTCATCATTATCCTTCCTTCCATCTCGTCTAGGTAGATTCCGTTGTTTTGTAGCGTTAAGTGAGGTCGAGGGTCGAGTTCTAGAGTAGAGCTCCGTATAGGTCTACGGTATAGGCCCTTGTTCTGCATCAGTGGAGATTTAGTTCAAGGGTATATTTCCGTGGAGATCGAGTTTCTATTTTGAGGTCACCTCGACCTATACCCCTTACCCTCTACCCTCGAACTAGAATAAACCGTGTATACATCAAATTAGACCTAGACCCTTGAACCCTCAACCTTGACCCTCCATGGAGGAACCCCCTCGAACTCACTTAATGCTACGAAACGGTTCCTACCTCGACGGTATCAAAGAAGGGAATAAGGAAGCATCATTGACCTTGCTCGCTTACTGGTACCTTCCTAGCATGAATGAACCAATGTGTCTGTCTGTCTGTCGATGATCCTAAACTAAACAGGTGCATTTCAGGTTCTTTTCTTGCTAGGCTTGGGGGACAAGGGGGAATGATCCCTTCACCCGCATATGTTCCATAAGAAAGTGATGTGATAACTTTCCATCAATGAATCGTAAATAAGAGTATAATAGTGGTAAAATACTTGGGGTACACCAGTATAAAAAGAATCTCTAGGTAAACCTTTCTATCACCCTAGAAGTACTATAATATCACGTCCCGATCAGAGGTGAAATCTACAGAGATGGCCCTCCCCTTGAACCTCCAACTCATGAAGGGTCATACTTTGTTTCTACATGGTGGGAGCCGCCTAGGTCTGATAAATTTTCATTTTAGGACTATCCATGTCATTATACTTTTTATTTTCTTTTTGATTGTCAATATTACTAGGATCCTTGCCATTGGTTTTTTGTTTATTTAAAACCATGTTGAAAACTATTTCTGGGCTATCTTTTTTAATCTGGTTATTGCTGTGGATGTTTTCCTCTTGGCTAACTTCCTCTTTGCTATTTTTACTATCCAATGTTTCCCTCAAGCTTCCTTTGACACAACCTTAGTCCTAATTGGCGCTTTTATATCTTAAAACGTGATGAGGAGATGTTAATTGATGAAGAATACCTCTTGAAATATGTTCTCATAGAAAATGCAGCTTCTGGGTAAAATTTGGCTAATTCTGTCCCTTTCTGCAGCTTTTTGGATGGTGATGTGCTTTTCATATAGGCGCGCAGTGTCCATCTATAGGCACACAGCGTCCCTAAGAAAATAACACAGGAGCAGACTACAGGCACGCAACGTCCATCTACAGGTGCGCAATGTAGAAATAGGCCTTTTTGCAGTTGTGTTTTGGAGGCCTTCCCGATGTCAGAATTGGGCTCGGGATGGCTCGTTGGAAAGCTATGAATGTATAATTTCCATATATGATTGATTTTTTTCATTTGGTGTCCATTTGGCTGTAAAAAATATTATTCTCCCAAAACTGGTCAAAAGTGGTGAATGTTGGTGCAGAAATGCAGTTTACCTTCACCTTATGGCTTATCTGATAGTTTTTTTTGTCAATTTTTTGTTTCCCTTCACCACTACCTTTAGAATTTGAACATATGATTAGGCTTATGATCACATTTTGTCATTTGCAAGGCGAATTTAACAACTATGTTTGCCTCGACATTCTTTAAGTCAAGTCTGTGACTGCCCTTTGTGTAACACCTTATCTATCAAGCTTGGATTTTTATTTCTTCAGTGCAATGGTACTCAGTGCTTTAAAAATCAAATTTTATCACCTTTTGAACTTCAAAATCACATATTTTATTTAATGGAGTTTTGTACCTTTTCAATTTATCTTTGGAATGATAACATTAGGAAAACTTTTACACCCTCTGTTGTTGGTGAAGGAGGTGCTCATGCCTACTTGCTGATTTTTCCAATTTTCTGAAATCGTCTCCAAAACCTTTCCACTGTGGGGCTAAACAATCAGGTATTTTTATTTTCAAACAAATCATATCTGTTGTTTTTCTTCTTCATTGTGACTGTATTATTTGTATTGGTCTTAGTCTCTTCTTTCAATTGATGGCGCATCTGACAGTTTTTGTCTTGTTTGCAGGTGAGTGAAAAAGGGCAGCTGTCCCTCTCCTATTTATGATTTGAGGAATAAAAAATGTCTTAATGAAACCTTTGCCAAAATGTTCCATTATTTTTCATATATCACTGAATTTTCTGAGATTTTTCACAGAGGCTTGAATGAGCAGCAATTTACCTCTTTTAATAACATCAAGACCTTTGTAATAGCCTCTAGTTTGTAGTAACTTCTACCCACTATAGATGATCTTCTGAAATATTCAAATAAGGATAGGGTCTTTGGGATACATTTCCTCATTTCAGAATTTTTTCCAAGCTACCTCCTTCATCTACATCGTAGCTTCTATTTAGATCTCGGTTGTGTTGCAGGGTGCAGCAAAGGAGGATCACATTGAGCCAATTCTGGGCTTGTTTTTCAGTGGAGAGGTAGCCTATCCATTGGAGGATCAGCAAGAAGGGTTCCTTTGCATATTTCTATAATTTTGGCATCAAGCCAACCATCTACTATCCCTCATAGTGCAGTTCCAGTCCATGACTACATTATTTTAGTGAGTTGTTGCAGTGGGTAACCCAAAAATGGCCAAAAATCCAATGTTAAGATCTGGCCAAACCATTTATGGGTTTTTTCGAGTTTTTTGAGTAGAATCCATGGTTAAAAGACCAGATACTTTTTAGCATGCTAACATCCTTCCACACATGTTTCTTTTCCTCAGAAGTAGCAGTTTCCAGTAGCAATAGTAGTAGCAGTACACATTTCCAGTGCTTGGTTCTTTGGTGTATTTCAACCATTTTGTGGCTTGAGTGCATTCCTTTTGGAGCAATATATTTTCTTCTTTTCTGGGAATTTATTTTGTATCTATCATCCATATTACATTTATTACTACAGCAGCATCTATACTGATATAGACATCACTATCACTGCTTTCCGACATTCTGTACAGTAGCAACAACTCATGTGTTTATTGATCTGATCATTGGAGGCTTGTTCTTATTTCTTGAGTGGCTTGACCCGCAAGATAATTTGTATATTATTTCTGATATATTAATAAAATGATTTCTTCTATCTCCCTTTTGGGATATTACATAGTCTTTGCATACTTCCACTAGGGATCAAAACACATTTTCATGTGCATCTTAGGTGTCTCATACTGAATAATTTTTTTGTCATTCCGTTAGGTTATGAAACAAATTTTCTCCACTGGTGGTTTTCATTGTCAAATAAAATTTTTCTCCTCCAAGACCATATTACTGACTCATTCCCATACCTCTTTGAGCATAATAACCTATGACAATGCTCTATTTTCACTTGAATATCTTTAAGTCATTTTCACTAGGTCATTAGGGTTTTGCATTTATCAAGGTCTTTCCTTCATTCCAATGAGGTCAACACATATATGAGAGGGATTTATTATGATCATTATGATGGTTTCATTTTACTTCAAAGGTTGTAGTTTCAATTTCAATACTTTTTATCAAAATGTCATTTTGATAAAAAAGTCACTTATGTAATTTATTTTTATTTGTTAAAATGTAATTTTATGCCACTATATGTAATAATGAAATCCTAAAGCTGTCAAATTAAACATGTCAAGCCTTAGTGAGCTAAAGAAAATTTAGCTCCAAATTGATCCAACCTACAAATGAAAATGTGTCAAAGAGTATCAGTGAAAAAGGAAGAAGACTTCAAAACATTAGGAAGTGGGTATTCAAAGTTAAATCAAAATTCGACATGCCTATAAAAGCCCATTTTAAATTTAAAAAGAGTCATTATTGCCTATCAAAACATCATAAGCATTCATCAAGGAAGAATTTTTGAGTTTTTGAGTGAAATTGTGCTAAGTTTCCTTGGAGCTGCGCATTTAGCACTTGGCGTTGTGCGTTTGCACCGACGCTGTGTGCCTAGAACCTTGGCGCTCCGCCCTTGCCAGAGAATTTCAATGCATTTTGTGAAGGCACTGTGCACTTGTAGCTTGGCACTGTGCCCTTGCAGAGGCACTGCACGCTTACCACTGGCACTGCGTGCCTAACCAGGGAAGGTTGCTGACTATTCTATCCACACAAACCACATCAAATCTTCTCCAAACTCTTGCCAAAGTCCTCTAAGCACTCTTAAGTGGTAAGTATATGAAATAAGCCCTATTTTTATTCCATTTTGTGATTATTAATTGAGTGGAAATGAAATCCTAAAGGAAACCCTCAATGTTAGCTTGTGATCATTATTTTTAACCTAGTTCCATCCTCCTTAAATAAATATCAGTAAAAAAAACAAGGTAATTACATTGATTTAGGGATTGCATTCATCTAGTTTGTCCCTACACACATTCCCTTTCACTCACTCCCTTAATTCACTCTAATTCCTCTTATCTTTCAAGCTAATCATCTCATCCCCTTCCCCTTATTTCATTTCACTTCCACCCTAGGGTTTCCAAATCAGAATTTGAAGATGCCAGAGGAAGAAGACAATGGCATGGTTGGTGAGGCACAAATTCCAAGGAGAAATGATCAAAAGGGAGGGAATATAAATATATTTGAACCCATCACCACAAGGGAACTCATGGCCTCTCCTCTCACTGTTTCTTGCTTTAAGCATGTGGGCTGCTTTTAGTTTTTTGAAAGAGTGCAGCAAGTCCAAAATTACCTAGAGTTAAAAAGACTATTCATTATCAATCTACATGACAAACATGTCAATCTTGCTGGAGTTACATTTTAGATGCCCAACAATGCCATTGTAGCTGCTACAGGGATACCTAGTGTAGGAGAGAGGTGGTTTAAACAAGAAAACTTGGACATGAGCTATTATGAATCGTACCTCAAACCTAGGTACAAAGATCACAAGAATTCCATTTTCCACTTCTCTCATCTCCTTGACTGGTATGTGCCCATGATGAGGATAATAATGAAATACTTCACTTGTGAGGGAAGGTTTTCCTGCCTCTACTTATACCATATCCGTCTTCTTATGCATTTCACTAGAGTTATAATGTTGCATTTTCTTTATTATCTTTTCCATAGCATTTCCAAGATGGCTTACAATATGCAAAAGAGGGATTACAAACAGAAAATGCAGAGACTATTTCATCATTCACTCATCAAGATGGTGGTCATGCATCAACTTCAGTAGAAAAACATTTCATGGGATGCATTCATTGCCAATGAGGTTTTCACTTCTCCACCTGACCATCATCAGAAGGATATTTTTTTGAAGCTTTTGAGAGAGGTGAATCAGTATTTACTGCATGATCAAATCTTTTTACTTTTTCATTCCTTAAAACCCATACGCTACTTTCCTTCGGTCAACTAGCGTATATACGCGGATCCCTTTTATGAAACTAGCGTATACACAGAGATCTAGATATGTCATTAAATCTTCACTTCTATTATTCCATCATTCATTCATCAGATGTTTAATAAACAGTAAACATGTGCAGTAAGAACAGAATAAACCATCACACAAAGCATCACACATGAACACCAGGATTTTTAAGTGGAAACCCAAGTCGGGAGAAAACCACCGCTGCAGTTGCTCAGCCTTCAATATTTTATTATAGAGAAAACATATTACAACATATGTGCTGGCGCAGACTTGACCAGCACGCAGGCACCCACCTGCGCTCGTTTACCAGCCTCTCCTGGAAGGGAGCTACGACCCCCCGATCTCGTTTACCAGCCTCTCCTGGAAGGGAGCTACGACCCCCCGATCTCGTTTACCAGCCTCACCTGGAAGGGAGCTACAACCCCCTGACTGAAGGCTACAACCTTCAGCACCACCTTGGACCACGTTTCATCAATTTTCACATTGGATCCAACAACTTCAATAGAACACCACTTGCAGGCCACATTTCATCATATTTTCATACTGGACCCTTTCCATACTTTTAAGCACAACCATACATCACCAACAGATACATATCAATACAGATCAGATAGCAGAAACACAGCAGAACAGATCAGATATTTCATACCCTTTGCTTCAGCAAACCCTAGTTTGCATACGCGCTTTCCCTTCACTGATGTCGCGTATATACGCGCTCCGTCCACACAAACCAGCGTATACCTCAGTGTATATTTCATTGCGCATACGCGCTTTCACTTCAGTGAAGCTGCGTATATACGCGCTTCCTCCGCGGCGAAGTAGCGTATAGATCTTCAATCATTACAGAGCAGCATACTTCATCAGATCAGATATTCAGTTCAGATCTACCCTTTTGCTTCAGACATATGTTCGCCTAGATGCTTGCCTTATCACAGATCTAAGCCTTCCATAATCAGATCTAGCAAATACAAGAGCAATTCAGATCTAGATCCTCTTCTTCATCATTGGTGCATCATACATTCAGATCTATCATTCAAGTGTAACCCTTTCCATTCAGATATACTTCAGAGAGAAGTATTCATTCAAGCTTAGACATCTTGCACCCACACTCATGATTTACACAATGAAATTCTTCTCCTTATATATGTTTACCCTTTGTCAATACCATGAGCCCCCATTTTCAATACCATGGGCCAAACCAATACCATGAGCCCAAAACTACCTGGACGGGGTCAATTAGGTGGATCATTACCCAATACAATGGGTCAATACCATGGTGGTTACCCTTGGTTTTGCACTTTTTGAGCACTTTAGCCCATACGCGACTTGGCACGTTCTTTTCCGCGTGCATACGCAACTTCCCCTAGGCCAATCCGCGTATACCAAGAGACATATTCTTTTTCATCATACTTTGAGTACATTCTGAAATCCTTTCTTCATGGCCTTCTGTACACACTGTAGAAACATCATATTTTCTTCATCAGGAACATATTCTCTCAAGCACAACTTCATCAAGTAAGTTGTCATCATCTTCATCAAGTGGGTTGCCTTTCAAGATCAACACTTAGCATCATATTGTCAACAAACATCAGATTTACATCATTTACCAAATCCATCAAGTCAAGCATAACTTCATCAGGTGGATTGCCATCAAGGACAACACATGTCAACAGTAGCATGTCTTCATCTTCATTCAGTGGGTTGCCATCAAGGACAACACTCTGCATCATATTTCCAACAATATTCCTTAATCTTCTCATCCTACCATATCCACTTCTCCATCACATCTTGATGTTCATACATCACCATCCACTCACATCCATTCACCTCCTGTTGAACCTTCCTCATCACCTTTCCACAACCCTTCACCCTCATATCATGATACCAGAGCATCAAGCAATGAAAGGGGCATTGAGACAGCTGGCACTAAAATGATTTACATTGAGCCATTTCCTTTGACATATTAGAGAGGCCACAAGCATATGTTTTCTTCACTTGGTGTGAAATGGGCCATGCCTTCTTCATCAACAAAATAGGTAGACGAAGGCAAAGAAAATGTTACAAAGCCTATAACTGTCAGCATATTCATGTTCCTAATGACAATTACATCAACCTTATAAAGTTTCAGGATATTTGGAGAAAACCTGGTCCCTCAAAAAGGCTAAAAACCATCAAACAATCATGTTTTTTCCCTATTTTTGGCCTTGGCGTTGCGCATTTACCAGTATTGGGAGAAAATGTTTTTTATAGGGAATATGAACACCATTTTGGAAAGTGAAATCATATTTTGAAACTATACTCAAAGACCTTTCCAATGAGCCATCATGGAGCTCATTTGGACATCGGGAAGGCTCCAAATGTTAGTTGCAAAATAGGCCATTTTTTCTGTCACAGTGCTACGCCCTTGTACCTTGGCATTGTGCCCTTGCCAGGAGTTAAATAAAGACACCAACAGTTATTGAAAAAGTCAGATATATTTCTCATCTGCCCAGAAGTTATTGAAAAAGTTATTGAGAAGGCTTTAAAGTCAAATGTTTCCATAAGCTAGCTCAAAAGTGTAGGAGTTATTATTATATTGAGTCAATTTCAGATATTTTGCCTTGGGCCTTACATGGTCTCAAAGGTCAAAATTAATTTAACTCTGTAATAAATAACATTTTAAACCCTAGCTTAGGATCACCTCCTCATTTTTTAGATAAATACTACATGTATGCTTCATGTTTTTGTTGGTTGGTTTTTGGGTTGAATACTGCATAGACTTTGAGTTGTAAAGAAGTTTGTCTTTGGAGCATTGTAACTGTTTTGGACTGGATATCAATGGAACAAGCACATTCAAAAGATTCATGAACCTTGCTAGATGGTGATGTTATTATAATTTTGTAATTTTTTCCTTCTGTTTTCCATTTTGTGCATCAATTTCCCTTATAACAAATCAGAAAATTTAGTTTAAGATATGTTGTTCAACATCTTAAGTCTATTTTTCTTTGTTATTTAAATGTTTTCATCTGTTGGGTATGATTGGATAATTTAAGAGTTCCCTACTCTCCATTTTCACCTAGTTTGTTTTCTTGATATTAACGCAGTAGAGTCTAGCCAACAAAGTTTATGGTTTTCCCTATCCTTTGGTTATGCTTGAAATGTTGTTCTCAAGGCTTTTTTTGAATTTTACTTACTAGGGTTTGGCTAAAGAATTTTATGGTTTTCCATGTCATTTGGTCTATATTGAAAAGTCATTTTAAAGGTATTTGAAGTCCGATTGAAGAAATTAGGAGTTCCTTACTCTTTAATCATTATTTAATTGTTATCTTAAATGATTTCTTTGTCCGAAAGTGAAGAGCTAGAGAATTTAGGAGTTCCCTACTCTCTAGGGTTTGCTGGATTGTTGTTTTAAAGTTTACTTGATAAAGTCAGGCCAAAGAATTTTCTGGTGTGCCCTGTCCTTTGGTTCTTTCTTAAGAATACTGATCTTAAAGACTCTTCTTGTTCTATTATATGTTAAAGGATTCTTAATTTCCCTTTAAAGCTACTAAACTCAAAACTTAATGTCCATTTCACACTCACATAAGCTACTAAGATCCATTTGGATTTGTTAGCCTACCCTATGGAACACCCTTGATTTGTTGTTATGCTCTTCAAACCTTTCACAGAATCCATAGCCCAATGGTTTGAATTTCTCTCACTCTATTTATTCTTCTTAACAAGCAACCAAAAAAAAAAAACAAACAAACCCTATCATTTTAACAGCCTAAAATCACCATCCTAAATCAATCAAGTTATATCTTTTATACAGATATAGAGAGAGCCCTCTTTGAGTCTAGGAAGGCTAGGTCCTAGGACTCCAAAGTTGGTTTGATGTTACCCTTGTTTATTTTCTCTTACCAATCTAAAAAATTACATGGACATAACACGACCTCCCTCACATGACCCGACCTGACAATGCATTTCCTTGGGCACCGTCACACGACCTGAATCGACCCAACCCACCTGAATGAATGCACATGGGAGAAAATGACATGCGGGTCACATGAACATGCACAAAGCACATAGGCAAACACAAATTAACATTTTTGATATGGCCACCCTCACACAACCCGACCTGACCCGACCCACCCAAACGAAGGCAGAAGTGAGAAAATGGAAAACGCGTCACATGAACGTCCACAAGGCATAGAGGTGGTCACTGTTACAGGATAAATGACCTCCTCATCAGCTCAGAGGAGAAGGTAACATGGAAGGAAGAAAATTACCTAGACAAAACCCATTTTTGCCAAGGTAACGCACCCCAGAAACAACCATGCAGAGTTATAACACACCTGAGACATGCAAAGGGAGTGTTAATGCCTAGGGTAATGCTCTGTCTTGCCCAAGGGGCAGCATTATCCATGTTTGAATGTGAAAAGGGAAATATCTTACAGAAAAATGACTGGCATTTCCAGCTTTTTCTCAAAAGGGAATCAGTTCAAAATAGAAACTAAATGGCACAAATATTTAATTAGGAATTTCCAAACACAAATGAACTCGTATGGAAGGAAAAATCAAGGAAAATTGAGGACACATCTATATCTTTCCCAATTTGAACAGGTTAAAAGAGTTGGCAAGGTTTGCTCTCTCCATATCCTATAAATTGGAGTTGTGGGCTCTTTGTCTAAGGTCGAAGGTTTGATTATATGTGGAGCAGAATTTCATTGTTGTAGTGTGAGGCTTGAAGATCGATGAAGTTCATTGAGAGCTTTCTGCCTTGAGAATAATCACACTCGGAGATAGAGAAAGAGAGAGAGGAATTGGAAGATTGAGGAGGGCTTGGTGCACCTGATGGTTGTAATACTCCTTTTTATAAATCAATATAACTGTATATGTTTTGTCCATCCAATGCGTCAGTGTCACAATTGCTGTTCAATCATCTATGTAGCATGATATGAATGACTTAGATCTACATTGTTTTATGTTTCTTATATGATATTTTAATTGATATAAAGCTATACTATTGTAGAGATTACACGGGTGCTTTGATTGGTTGCAGGATCTAGACTTGGAGCCGGTGAAGAAGGATCTATACTTCGTTGCTTGGTGTTCTCCATAGGATCTACTATCCACAAATATGTAATCTTTTCCATCTCTCTTTGTCAATTATATACATTAGCATGAACATGTATGCGGTACCTTTGGAACTTTACAGCTAATTTGACAGTCTGCCTCGGGCACTAGAAATCCCTAAGAGGGATGCACATAACCACCACCCAAGCATATTACCCTATAGCAGAAATGGCGACTCTGTTGGGGAGTAAACCCCAAGTTTTTGGGTTGTTCGTATGACTTTACCTCTTTCCTTCTGCTCACATATCCTTTCGACCAGTTTATATGCTCAGTAATCATTTCAAAAGCTCACAAAGTCCATATTAGACCTTGCTTATCCATCTGTGCAACTTTACCCTGAGTAACACTTCCCCTGTAAGTGTTTTAGTTCATTATAACATTTATTATGCTCAGATACAGTGTGTTAGTCTCAATATTAATGCTTTATAGCCTCTTCCTGCTAGCGTTACCCAACTAAAATATGTTGTTTACACCTCTGTTGTGTTTCCCTTTGGCTGTGTAGTTATTGGCCATCATATTAGTTTTTCGCTGGATCCTTGTGCTTGGTTACCAGTTAGAATTTTTTTCTTTAGTTCTTTTTTAAAATGTTAAAATTAGTCACATCTACTTTTTGAAGAAGAATTTTTTTTTTTTAAAGTTTTCTGAACTTAGCTGAATTAATTCTGAATTTTTTTTCGTTAAAAAGTTGTTAAGAGAAGATAGATAGATGTATGAATCTTTAAATTTGAACTGTGTTATTTTAATGTTTGGTGCCCAGATGTTGAAAGAATCTCTCCTTGTAGAACAAAATCTTCATTGAATTGAATATTTAGAGCATGTTTCTGCATGATTTTTGAGTAAGAGTCTCATCACATTTCATATGTCCACTCCCCCTCCACAAGACTATAATCAAGTACACTAAGAATCAAGCGATAATAAAATTAATCATATAAATTTTTCTGAGCTCACACCAACAGTAGTTCAGGCTAGGATCTTGGCGTAGGAGAAGTGAGAAAATCACCCAAGATCTCAAAACTTGAAACTAGAGTCATTAAAAAAGTGAAATCCTACTGCACTCATATTATTGAGACCACTCCACTGCCACCAGAGTTAAGCATAAGACAGCACCAGGGTGCATGAGAATGTATCCCACCTTCAAGTGCATTCAGTGGGCATGCTTGATCCAGGTGGATATTGGTGGCCACCCACCTATTCTGCTTGGGGCCCCACCATTGTCTCTTTCAGTTTTTTTCACAACTTACTATTTTTAGCAGTTTTTCGAGTCCTAAACTTCCGGAGCCATTTTGAAGCCCCAAACGGAGATAGTATGCCGAAGTTACGTCCCTGGGAAGTTGAAACACCAATTTACCCAAACGGGGCCCATAGTTTTGGCGCTTCATCTCCTAGGGTTAGGTTTTTGGGATGTTTAGGGTTCTCCATTGTTTCTCAATAATAAATAGGCCCTCGAGCTTCATTGTAACTCAGTTCAGAGGCCTGTAGCCACCACATCTCTTCTCAGAGATAGCTACCAGTGCCCTAGCTAGTTTTATTTCCATTCTGTCTGTAAGCAAATTTCAGTTCTTTGATATTAATGAAATGAAGTGTTATTTCCGCTGCATCTCTGTATTTATGGTTATATGTTTATTCTTTTGCATTCCTGCATAAATCCGGATCGGTGGTATCGGAGCGATCTACTTTTTCTCGATCCTTCTTTGCATGTCCCCAATGAGGTCGGGGTATCGAGTTTACAGGGCAGTCACGGTGGAACCTTTTCAATATCAACCTCACAAACCTCGAAGGATGCCAATGGGGGACGAAAAGAAATATGAGGAAGCGAGGAGATGCTATCAAAATATTGCTTGAGGAAGCCCTTTAAAAATAAAGGAAAGGCAGCGATGATGGATAACTTTGCCTAGATCCTTAATATTTGCCCACCGAAATTGACATGCGCATCCAGCTGACCACTCTGGAGGCGTGCTCCTTTAAGGTACAAGTAAACTTTGACATTCCCATATTTGAGGTTCAAATAGACGCGGATGTCGTGAATAGTGTTAGCACCACATGTCAGCCAGATTGGCAAAGAGTCAGAGCTGCCGGGGAGAACATCATTTCAACCACTTTGGATTCTAGGATCTAGCCCTCTTGAATCCAGAGAGGGATCTCTCCAATAAGTACAAAGATGGATTTGTCTTTGAAGTTTGAGTAATGATATTAGGCTAGTTATGAAGGCCAAGGGTTTTGTTTGTTTTTGGATGGCTGAGCACAATTACTGTTTGAGGTGGAAAGTTCTAAATGCAAAGAGTTTCAAAGGTGAGAAGTTGCAAGCAAATAGAACAAGCCTTGGCTAGGAAGATAGATAATTGCAGGTTATAGTCCATTGGGCTATGGAGTCATAATAGGGTTTAATTGAAATAGCAAGAGGCAAGAGTGGTCCATGGGGAAAGTCATCTATTTCTAAGGATCTCTTTAAAGTTTTATTTATGGAATGAAATGAAACAATAAGAAGGGGAATTAAACAGATGAAGAACAAAGAGCAGCCCAAGATCATGTAAGTACTTCTAAACTAGCCTGCTTTTGACATACACTTAAGAAAGACATGAAAGTAAACTAGGATCTGGTAATTACTTTTAAAATAGCTAGCCTTTGATACACTTTCAATAGAAAACATTTTAACACAAGGGAAACACAAAGATAACACAGAATGCCCTAAGATCTGGTAAGTACTTTCAAACTAACCAGCTTTCAACACATTCCAAGGGAAACTTTCAGTCAGTCTATTGGGATAAAACTAGGACCAGGGCTCACCATATCTTCCTTAGCTCATCACTACTTAACATGAAATAAAAATAACATTTAAGAAAAATATTCAGCTAAGAGAATAGGATGAGGAACGCCAACATTCCTAATTGCTCAACTGAATTAAATCATCCCTAAATAACACAAATTGGAAGAAAACATGAAGATAAAGATTTTCGGTCAGAGAAGGGTAATGATATATAGTAGGTCCTAACTCTATGCATGCTATTATTTATAAGAGAATATGAACACAGTGAAAACAGAAATAAAACAACAATTCACAATGAGAAAAACATCACCGTCAACATAGACCAGGATCCCATAAATCATCTTGTATTGATGCTCCAAACCAGTTACAACTTTACGTCCAATGTTTTAGTTTAGCAATCACCTGCACTTCCCAGACTAACTTATCTATCACAAGCAGAGCTCCAAGAGCCAGTGAACACTATTTACAAGTAGAAGTCTCAAGCTCAATTACATTTCAATGTTCAACAGCCAATCAATCAACCAACCCCTCTCTCATCTTCTACAGTAGTATTTATAAAAGAATGAGGAGGTGAGATCTGATAAAATATCTCTAAAGATAATTAATACAGACTTAATGGCTTCTCAGCCTTTGGAGGGCTCAATGAAGAAGCTTACATAGGTGTCCTCTATATTAAATAATTTACATTTAAGATTTAAGCTCGGTGGGAGCTCTTCTTGACTTTTGAGGCTCTGTGTTGTGTTAAAGTAACTCTGCTAATATTTTGTCATTAAGTTTGTTTGCAAAATTTACTCTATGGCTGCACTTGAGACAAATATCTGATACTGATCAATAAATGCAGTCTCTGATATGAATTCTTTGAGGCACAGGTGGCACTGTGGTAGCTGGGAGGAATCGATTTGCCTCAACTGTGGCGGTGGAGGCTTTCTATCTGATGAACCTTTATGATTTTTCTTTTAAATATGTTTTAATTGGGGATTAGGCTTTTGATAAACCATATTAGACGTAATCCCACACAGATCTATCTTCAATCTTCTATTCTAGTGCGTTCCCATCTTAGACACTGATACTCTTTGATTTGTGCTTGATTCACTATGTTTTTTGGTGCGTAGAGCTACGCAGGGGTCGTATGGCATCAATGCTTCATGAATCATTGACAAAACGTGGATTTGAAACCTGCAAATGATTCCTTTTGATGAATCGAAGGAGGGAGGATCGTCACCCTCAGCCTTTGAAATTTTCTTCAGTATAGTGGAAAAATCATTTAAACCCTGTAAAATACGAACAACATTATAAAATCCTACATTTATAGGTTTACTGCTTCAAAAGGCGCATGGAGAGAGCATGGTCGTTGGATGGCATAATCCAACGGTAAAGATTGATTAGAGGAGGTCAAAGGGAAGGCAGATGAAGAATTTAAATCAGAGCCATTGATCATGCAGATATCGACGGTCGGGAGTAAGGTGAATAAATAACGCGAAGGGGTCACATTATTCGGAAAAATAAAATAAAAAGCAGAGAAAAAGGTTTAAAACCTTTGTTTCAGCGAAAAATGGTTGAGAAATGAGTGGGGAGCTCGGGACAAACGTGGGGCATCGGATGAGATCGGCCCACATGATCAACGGTGGAGATCAGGTACCACAAAACCTTAGAAACATGCCTCGGACTTCAAAACCTTTAATTAAACCACACTGTATAATGTTCTCGGGTCCACATTCGGTGACTGTGTGAGGAAACCATGGAGATCCGCTCCAATCGTATTTTTGCAGCGTGGATGCGGAGGTGGCGCTATGGACCACCGACTCTTGTGGGACTGTTGACTGCTGCTATGGATGAGGGGACCGGGGTGATGGAGTGTGGGCCGTCAGTCTACAGATCAGATCAAGGATGGAGATGCTTTAAATAACCGCGTTGTACCACGTTTATCTTACGAGTCTCTTCAGAGCGCGATCGCCGTCTGATGAGCTGGCCTCAGATCAGATGGTGCGCATCGATATCACGCTCACTCCACATCCGAACTTTAACGCCCGAGGAAAATGGTATCAACATACCGCCCAAGGTCACGTGTCGGCCGGTGGCGCTAATTGCTGCAAAATGGAAAAAACCACTTTCCTCTCAAAAGTGGTGCAATGAAAACCGCTTCTAGCCTTTCTTTTAATATAATGAAAAATAGTTATATGGACGCATTAGACCAGAACTTTGGGTAAGTGGGTTTATACAGTGTTTTAGCACCCGATTGCGGGTATAGGGGTTATATGGAATAACAATATGATCGAAGATTTACGTATAAAGGGCTAATCACAATCGGAGCTTTTAACATGGCAAAATATTTGCGCGCTCGGCTCTTTGCGATGCGATAGGCACTTAAAGGCTTAGCGCCTGGTTCGAGCACCAGGGCATATGGAGGGGAAGGGTTAAAGACTTATCCTAAGGGGGCTTAAGTCTATAATATAAAAAAATGTGATTTTTATGCAATTTCGATGTTTTTAATGGATGTTGGGGGTTTCGATAAGGCAAAGAAAGGGTCTTAAACCTTATCAAAGGGGTTTCGATGGAGGAATAGGGGAAAAGATGAAAATGAAGGATTTTATGGGAAATGGAGGGATAAAAATGAGGTTAGTTTTGGAAGGGGAAGAGGGAGGATGGGGTTTGTAGTAGTGTTTTCTCTTGGAAATCAGCAGAATTCTGGAGTGTAAAATGGGCACAACAGTGAAGATTTAGGACAGAGGTATGAGGCCTTCAAGAGTCTTCAAGAGCCAACACTTTTTTGCAATAAAATTTATTCCTTGAAGGCTCCAAAAATGATTTAGCCACCTTTTGGTATAAATTTTTTTATAGGTGGCTAACAGTGGCTCCACTTGGGGATGGTGCCTTCTTGAAGGCATCAAGAACTTCAAAATTTCTTTCTCTGGGAGGCTGATCAGTTGCCTCATCCATTGGGTGGCCTTTCTTTCTGTGGATGATCTTCTTTTTCTCTGAAACATATTAGCATTCATGGATTAACAATGGAACTTAATCAATACAATATTTCTACCTACCCAATCCTACTGATCTAACATTTTTTCTTCATTAGAGTGCACTTGGATTGGAAAACTCTTTCACAACATTTTATTCTTTTGAAAGCAGGGAATCTAATCTATTTCTACTCCTTATTTCTCTATGGACTCAGATTGAACAGTTGAGCCCATATGATTCTCTACCTAATCTACTATCTGTTGGGATTAAACTGTCCAACAGACTTTATTCTCTAAATTCTACAACATAAACTTAAAAAGAAATCAAGTCAGGATTGAACAGTCCAACTTGATGCTGGTCTATGGCATAAAAACAAGCTGCACATAGACATTATTTTGCACAAAATTTAAAACAAAATGGAAGGTTTGAGATCTGAAATTTCGAAGCACTTCCTTCATATTTTTAACAGCTTTATTTTTTACTCTTATTTGAGTTGTTCTTCCTTTGTTGACTGGTTCAGATTTTGGGCATGTTTGAACCTTTAATTTCTAGCCTAATCTACCTACTGATAAGCCAAGATTAAACAATTTGGCAAATCGAATTCATTATCCTATCAACAGTAAATTTAAAACTAATTAGTAAAGATTAGGCAGTATGACTAATTAGGAGTGTGTTTTTCAAGAGTGGCATTTAAGCTTGCACACTTTCAGAATTTGTTTCTCTTTTTTGGTATGGGGCTATACCTTTATTGTTCTTACAATCTGCCCTTTTTTCTGTCTTTCATTTTGTTTGTATTTTCCTTTTTGTATTCTTCAAAGAAGAAAACAACAACTAACTAAATGCTCAAAGGTTGAGCTTTATTGACATTCCTATCTAACCTATTCTAACTTGGAATATTTACATTTTTAACTTACAAACTCTCTCCTCGAATACATCCAGTCAATCAAATGATTCCATGAATAGTCTCTGCTCATTTCTTTGAGCATGCTGGATAGGCAGTGCCACTCCCATGCCTTTTGTTTCTTGACAGCAGTTTTGAAATTTTTTGCACTTGGTGATATACTGTTGTCTGCAACTTCTATCCCTTCCTCAGATGTCTACAAGAAATCAACATAGAGATCTTGAAATAATGCCTGGTTAAGAGTATTTGGAAGATGTGTTTCAACCTGGATCATCTCTTCTTTCTCCATTGGATCAAGGCAAATATGCTTTTGAGGAAGACAAAATTCCTCATCTTCATTATTATCTGAACTGGTGGACTCATCATATATTGTAGGGCTGTCCTCTTGTAGTTCAGGTAGGCTCTGGTTTAGTGGACTATACTCTATGAGGAGGTTATTATATTCTTGAGCAGAGGTATGTTAAATTGCTTCCTCTTTTTCAAAAGAAGGCTCCTTGGCTACAACTTGCTCAAAAATTTCTTTGTTTCTTTCCTCCTCATCCTTTGAGCTAAAAGTCTGTTGATTCCCAATCACATGGAAACTATTACTGATGATCTGAAATGAAGCATAGCAAAGATCCAATGGATCTTTGCTCACTTCTAGGCTTTGAAAACTCTCATCATCAATATCATAAATAGTCTGCACTGGTTCATTACTTCTTTGAAGGAACTGATCTTCCTCGCATAAATCTGCTAATGATGATCCTGCAAAATTAACTTTTGTTTGGGAAACATCATAACTAGATAGATCAAAGTTAGGAGAATCACGAATATGAGTAATTCTACCAATCAAACATACTGGGTTATCAGCAGGTCCTTCTTCATTATGATCTACAAAAGAACTTTCTAAATCTGTACAACAAAGTTCTCTATGTGAATGGGAAAGAGTGTTTGTTGTGAAAAAAGTTTCAGAGACTGGCTATTTATTAATAGTCTAATCTATCTCTCTTTCTGTCAAAGGGGAAGATGTTTCTATGTTCCTTTGAACAGGAGTACAACAGTTCTCTGTCTCTTGCGAAGACTGATTTTAAGGTTGGATGTCTTCTTGAGCCTCAGTTATAAGGGATGATGAATCAATATTTGAGTTTTTAGGGATATCTTGAGGAATGTCTAGTATTTCTTGGTTCATTTCTTCCTCAACTGATTCATCTATGTTTTTAAAAATTTTCAATAGCATATTAAACTCAAGAATGGCTGTTAAAAGATCTTCAGGATGCATTTCTTTCAAAACTTCATCATTATCTATAATGTGTTTGGTGATGTTTTGTGATGGATCATAATATATTGCACCCCATGATAATGATGTAGTGTTTCCTTTATAGTTCTCATAAAACACATATTCAGGGTCCTTTAAAGAAAACAAACTACTATATCTCAAGCATTCATACCAATCCCTATCTTTTCCTTCTAATGTTAACATGAACATTTTCATAAGGCAATCTTCATGACATTCAGCTTTCAACCTCCATACATGTATATGAAATTTTATGAGATGTAATAGAGGGTCATCAAACTTTTCACCTTGAAAAACAGGCAGGTTGTCATCCCAATTCACCTAGGGCATCTTATGTGGAAACCCTGGGATATGATCTCTACTCATTGGGGCATATCTTCGTTGTATCCTTGGAATCATTTTGTAAATCAAGAAAGAGGTCACTGTGTCTGGTCAATTAGTTCAGGGTCTTCTACCAGTGGAGTCATTTGGTCTTTTGGAAGTTTCAGAGTGTGGAGTCGCCAGGTGGAAAATTTTTAGCTCCTAAGGAGGTAAAATGTTTTATGATTCCACCACCATGTGTTTCTTGTAAAGCTACAAGGTTTTCAGGAGCTGAATTAGCTCTCAAGGGTGATCTGAAAATAGTTGATAATTTAATCCTAGGAGACTTCCTAAGGATACTTTCTGGGTTATCAACTATCTCAGGTGGATCAGGGTTAGGATAAGCTCTAGTGTGAATCTTTCTAGGAGCCACTATGTTGTGTTTTTCAGACCCAAACAAACTAGAAAAGTTCAACCAGGTATGACAGTGTTTTAAAAGGTCAACTAATCTGTTTACACACATTTTAATCCTATAGTCCTCTAACTGAGTTTGAATGATATTATAATGATAAGGGTTATTCCCAGTGGAGTCTTGAGGTCTGTTCAGGATTGTGGAGTCGCCAATTAGAAGTCTTTAGCTCTAAAGAATTAAAAGTTATTATGGTCTGTGTGTTTGGTTCTTAGATACTAGTAGGGCTATTTTTTGGGTTATAGTTATTTTCATTTGTGTGGTTTCTAAGAATGTCTAACTCTATTTCAAAACCTTCTGATTGTAAGGACAAGATGATCTCTCTTATGGCTAGACGACGTTTTTCGGTTTTAGACAGAACTAATGAGAACCTCGGGTTTTGCACAGCTGTCAGCTGATTCAAAAAAGTTTCATCATGATTACCATTTCTTAAAGTAGTGCTTGAAAGAGAATTTGCTTTTTACTCCACCAAATTTTATGAAGTTTTAAGGGAACCTAAAGGTGAGAAATTCAACCGGAGTCCCCGGTGAGTGCTTCGAAATGTTAGGTCTCTGTAATAAGCAAGATTGGAAAAATTCTGATCACAGAGTTAACATCATTTCAACCAACTTTGGGATTCTAGGATCTAGCCCTCCTGAATCCGGAGAGGGATCTCTCCAATATGTACAAAGATGGATATTGTCTTTGAAAGCTTAAGGTATTGATATTAGGCTAGTTATGAGGCCAAGGGTTTTGTTTTGTTTTGGATGGTTGCAGAATATACAGATTTACTGTTGTGGGTAGTTCTAAATGCAAAGAGTTTCAAAGGTGAGAATTTGCAAGCAAATAGAACAAGCTTTGGCCAGGAAGATAGATAATTGTAGGTTTTAGTCCATTGGGCTATGGAGTCATAATAGGGTTTAATTGAAACAACAAGAGGCAAGAGTGGTCCATGGGGCAGGTCATATATGTCTAAGTATCTCTTTAAAGTTTTATTTATGGAATGAAATGAAACAATAAGAAGGGAAATTAAACAGATGAAGAACAAAGAGTAGCCCAAGATCAGGTAAGTACTTCTAAACTAGCCTGCTTTTGACATACACTTAAGAAAGACATGAAAGTAAACTAGGATCTGGTATGTACTTTTAAACTAGCTAGCCTTTGATACACTTTCAATAGAAAAAATTTAAACACAAGGGAACACAAAGATAACACAGAATGGCCTAAGATCTGGTAAGTACTTTCAAACTGGCCAGCTTTCAACACATTCCAAGGGAAACTTTCAGTCAATATTTTGGGATAAAACTAGGACCAGGGCTCACCATATCTTCCTTAGTTCATCACTACTTAACACGAAATGAAAATAACATTTAAGAACAATATTCATCTAAGAGAATAGGATGAGGGAACGCCAACATTCCTAACTGCTCCACTGAATTAAATCATTCCTAAATAACACAGATTGGAAGAAAACATGAAGATAAATATTTTCAGTCAGAGAAGGGTACTGATATACAGTAGGTCCTAACTCTATGCATGTTGTTATTTATAAGAGAAGATGAACACAGTGAAAACAGAAAAAAAATAACAAGTTACAATGAGAAAAACATCACCATCAACATAGACCAGGATCCCATAAATCAGCTTGTATTGATGCTTCAAACCAGTTACAGCTTCAAGTCCAATGCTTTAGTTTAGCAATCATCTACACTTCCCAGACTAACTCATCTATCACAAGCAGAGCTCCAAGAGCCAGTGAACACTACTTACAGATAGAAGTTTCAAATTCAATTACATTTCAATGTTCATTAGCCAAATCAACCAACCCCTCTCTCATCTTCTGCAGTAGTATTTATAGAAGAATGAGGAGGTGAGATATGATAAAAGATCTCCAAAGATAATTAATATAGACTTAATGGCTTCTCGGCCTTTGAGGGGCTCGATGAAAAATCTTACATAGGTGTTTTATCTGTATTAATTTTTTACATCAAGATTTAAGCTTGGTGGGAACTCTTATTGACTTTTGAGGCTCTGTGTGATGTCAAAGTAACTCTGCTGATGTTTTTTCATTAATTTTGTTTGCAGAATTTACTCTCTGGTTGCGCTTGAGGAAAATATCTGATCCTGATCAATAACTTCGGCCTCTGTTTGCATACTTTGAGGCACAGGTGGCTCTATGGTAGCTGGGAGGAATCAATTTGCCTCAGTTGTGGCGGTGGAGGCTTTCTGTCTGATGAACCTTTATGATTTACCTTTAAACTGTGTTTTAATAGGGGGATTAGGATTTTGATAATCCATCTTAGCCGTAATCCCCACAGATCTGTCTTCAATATCATGTTCTGGTATATTTTTGTCTTCGACACTGATACTCTTTGATTTGTGCTTGATTCACTGTGTTTGTTGGTGTGCAGGGCTGTGCAGGGGTCGTATGGCATCAATGCCTCATGAATCATTGACGAAAATTGGAGTTGAATCCTGCGAATGATTCCCTTTGATGAATCGAAGGCGGGAGGATCGTCACCCTCAGCCTTTGAAATTTTCTTCAGTATAGCGGAAAAAGCATTTAAACCCTGCAAAATACGAACAACATTATAAAATCCTGCATATATAGGTTTACTGCTTCAAAAGGCTCATGGAGAGAGCATGGCCATTGGATTGCATCATCCAACAGCCAAGATTGATTAGAGGAATTCAAAGGAGAGGCAGAGGAAGAATTAAATCGGAACCGTCGATTGCACAGAGATCGACGGTCAGGAGCGGAGGTGAATAAATAACGTGAAGGGGTCACATTATTCGAAAAATAAAATAGAAAGTGGAGAAAAATGTTTAAAACCTTTGTTTCGGCGAAAAATGGTTGAGAAATGAGTGGGGAGCTTGGGATGAACGTGGGCCATCGGATGAGATCGGCCCATGCGATCAACGACGGATATCGGGTACCAAAAAACCTTAGAAACATGCCTCAGACTTCAAAAAATTTAATTAAACTACACTGTATAATGTTCTCAGGTCCACATTCGGTGACTGTGCGAGGAACCCATGGAGATCCGCTCCAATCATTATTTTTTCGTGTGGATGTGGAGGTGGCGCTGGGGACCACTGGCTCTTGTGGGACCGTTGACTGCTACTGTGGACAAGGGGACCGGGGTGATGTAGTGTGGGTCATCGATCTACAGATCAGATCGATGGCGGAGATGTTTTAAATAACCGTGTCGTACCACGTTTATCTTACGGGCCTCTTCAGAGCGCGATCACCGTCCGATGAGCTAGCCTCAGATCAGACGGCGCGCATCGATATCATGCTCAATCCACATCCGAACTTTAACACTCGGGGAAAATGGTATCAACATACCACCCAAGGCCACGTGTTGGCCGGTGGCGCTAATCGCTGCAAAATGGAAAAAACCGCTTTCCTCTGAAAAGCGGTGCGATGAAAAATGCTTCTGGCCTTTCTTTTAATATAATGAAAAATAATTATATGGGCGCGTTAGACCAGAACTTTGGGTAAGTGGGTTTATACAGTGTTTTAGCTCCCGATTGCGGGCACAGGGGTTATATTGAATAACAATATGATCGGAGGTTTACGTATAAAGGGCTAATCGCAATGGAGCTTTTAACATGGAAAAATATTTGCGCACTCGACTCTTTGTGATGAAATAGGTGCTTAAAGGCTTAGCACCTGGTTCCATCACCAGGGCATATGGAGGGGAAGGGTTAAATACTTAGCCCAAGGGGGCTTAAGTCTATAATATAAAAAAATGTGATTTTTATGCAATTTCGATGTTTTTAACGGACGTTGGGGGTTTCGATAAGGCAAAGAAAGGGTCTTAAACCTTATCAAAGGGGTTTCGATGGAGGAAAAGGGGGAAAAGATGAAAATGAAGGATTTTATGGGAAATGGAGGGACAAAAATGAGGTTAGTTTTGGAAGGGGAGGAGGGAAGATGGGGTTTGCAGTAATGTTTTCTCTTGGAGATCAGCAAAATTCCGGAGTGTAAAATGGGCACAACAGTGAAGATTTAGGACAGAGGTATGAGGCCTTCAAGAGTCTTCAAGAACCAACACTTTTTTGCAATAAAATGTGTTTCTTGAAGGCTCCAAAAACGATTTAGCCACCTTTTGGTATAACAAATTTCATAGGTGGCTAATAGATAGATGGTTTAATCTATTAGAAGGATATTTCTCGGTTCATGACTTTTCCAACAGGGAGAAGATTATTTTTGCACTCCTCAAAGCTACCCCCCATGTCAAGAACTAGTGGGAAACCTACTTTGGTAAAAAGGATGAGACAGAACCCTCTCTATTCTCAGTCGTACCCACTTGGAATCATTTCCGAGATGCCATCAAGGAACAATACTATCCCGTGGGGAGCTATGAGGAAAAGTACATACAATGGACCACATTGCGGCAATAAAGGGATCAATATGTGCATGAGCTAACGAATCTGTTCCATACCCTGCGCACAAAGTTGGGTATCAAATATTCAAAGAAACATTTGGTGCTAAAGTATCACGGTTGTCTACACAGATAAATTCAGGAGGAAATGGAGTTCCTCGACATCTCCTAGCTTGGTACAACATATCGGTATGCTGCCAAGATTGACCAGAAATTCAAACAGAAGAAGCAAGACTTTGGATCTGTGAATCAAAAGCAAGGGAAAGGTGCCCCCAAACTACAGAACAAGGGACAAATCCAAGGCATGGCGACCCAGGACAACCTTCCAAAGACACAAGAGAAGAATAACACCGCGAAACCAAATAAGGGCACATGAAAGTGGTGTGAGTTCCATAAGAGCTCCACTCACAACACAAGTGAGTGTCGGGCCAAGTAGTCGTTGGTGGCCGAGATGAGGGCTTCTGAATCAGTTGCATGCTCCGATGTTGAATCAGAACATGACAATATGAATGAAAAAGGGAAGTATATTATTGATGTGGAGCCCAATGCCACTGTTTCGAGTACAAAGATCCAGAAGGAGGAACCAAAAGATCCAGAGGAGGAAAAGTGTCTCTTCCAGATCTCCGCGTTAGCCAATAGTTCCGCCTTCCCTATAGCATCAAGCCCTTCATAGATGAGGTATTGTGTGACATTGCTCCTATTGATTTTTATTGTTAGTCATCAATGTTTTTCACTTGTTTTGATGATTATATGCCCTGTCCAGGTTTTCTAGAAACTAATTTCAAACAGTAAATTTTTCCTCTAGAAAAACATCCGAGAAATTTTTAATCTTTTACCCCCTCTTAGAAGTGGTCATCAATTTTCAGTCCTATCCTAGATCAGTAAACCTTCCCTGTCCATAACTATCACATCCTTGTAAAACCTTTTATATTTGATATCCAAAATCCTCCTATTTCACAAAGCTGTTTGTTCGACATAAGACAAATTGTCTTTTTACCCTCTTACTGTCTAAAGTTACTGTTGGATGACATAAGTATGTCTAGGAAAACCCTTTAAAGGTTATGACAAAGTGTCTAGGTTTAGATTTGCTTAGGGATGAGTACCCTAAAAGACCCTATGCTTGTTAAGAACTCTATTTTTACTATCAGTAAAGTATCCTTTCCTTCTATATGGCCAAGAAAATCCATTGGTTATCCCTAGGTCATGCACCATCAGGTTTTTCATGTGTTTTGTTTCAGAAAGGCTCAAGGGCTAACTCAAGGAAAACAAAGGATGGTGCTATGTCCAAAGAGAAAATGATCAAGTGATTTTCAAGGTTTATCCTCATAATACAACAGAAAATGTTGCCAAATATCAATCCACCTTATCAAGACATCTCTGCAGGGATGCCAAGATGAATGGCATTAATCAAAATTAGGCAAAGAAACATTTCAAGGAAATACAGAGTGATTGCTTGAAACTAAAGGAAATACAGAGTTGAGAGAGAAGAGAACAAATAGGATTTATACCTGTAAATAAAAGATACCAGAAAGTGTCAAAGGAAACAGGTGACTTCTTGAAACTAAAGGAAATACAGAGTTGAGAGAGAAGAAAACAAACAGGATTTATACTTGTAAATCAAAGATACTAGAAAGTGTCAAAGGATCATCCATCGGGGTGAATAAGTACAAAAGTTTGAAAGGCACTACACAAAGCACTTCATGTCACTTTAGGAGGCATTTTTCTGCTCTTTCCAAACATCTGGGCTACAACTCTGACAATCAGTGCTATGTGACCAAACATGGTAGATTTCTGGCAAAGGGACCCTTCCAACAATCTTTATGCATCAAAGTGAAAAACATGAAAAAGGAACAACTACCTTTTTTATACCCCTGCGACCTAGACTGAAAACTATCAAAGGCGCCATCATCAAAAATGAAACTAAGGCTACTGCAAAAGAGAAGTCACACCTAAGAGAGAGAAAGCAGATATGTTTGATTTTGAAATACAATACCTGTGTATTATCTTCAGAGTGAATTTCTGCAAAGGACATGCCTCAAACAATTGGAAAAAGGGAAAAGGTGGCACCTCATTCATGTACAAGAAGAGGGTGAAAAGGTGTTAAACTAAATTGTCTCCTGAGAAGAGGAATGGAGGTCACATTTTACAAAGTTTCAAAAAATAGAAAATGCCCTTGCACTAAGAAGAAGGAAATAAAAATTTTACACAGGAAACAAAGAATGCCCCCCACTGCAAAGAGAAAGAGATCAAAGTCTAAAGATTAAACTGCTGCACAAAAAGACAATCACAACAAAAGGAAGCAAACATCAGGTATGTTTTACTTTGAAAATACAATTTGTTTGATTATCCTCACAGCAGTGGAAAATATGTGGAAACAGTTTCAGAAATTTGGAAAATAAGAAAATAGACAAGACAAGCCATGTGTCATGCCCAGGGCCAGTTTTGCTTCAAAATGTGTTTCAGACCAAACATAGATGAAATTGACAAAAGTGAGAGAGTTTTTTGTCCATAATAGGCCCATGAACAAAAACCTCCTTTAGGTTTTACACAGGTATCATGGTTTTGGAGAAATGTCTAAAATATAGGTGTCACGGGAGAATTTTTGCACAGCAGGAGTAATCTTAGGAAAATCTCATGTTTTCATAGATGGAGTATCAAAATTACTTGCTTCATGAGTCAAATTACAACTAGACTTGAAGCGATTTCCAATGATCTATCATGAGCTCAATTTTGAATTGAGGAAGGCATCCAAAAGTGGCCTGCAACATCACTCTGCATTTCTGCACCAGCATTCACCTTTTTACTAGTGTTGGGATAGTCAGTTTTTGGACATCAAAATTAACACCAAATGAAACAACTCAAGTATATATGGAAATTAGACATCCATATCTCTCCAAAGAGCCATCACAAGCCTAATTCCAACACCGTGAAGGCTTCCAAACCCTTGCTGCCAAACGACCTTTTGGTGCTACACGCTTGTACACTGGTGTTATGCTCCTGTAGGAGCTCATAGTACAAATTTGCACTGGATGCGGCGCTCCTGTGCAGTGGTGCTATGCTCCTGAGCGATAAAGCATAGAACTGCCAGATTTTCTACAGAAAAGGCCAAAATTGCAAATTTTTTCCTAGAGTTCGTTCTTCATCATACATAAAGGATTTTTCATGGTATTTCTTGTAAAATTATGCCTCCCCATCTAGTTCTTGAACTATAAGAGTCTTTTTTGATTCCTCGCCTTCATTTCATCTACAAAGGGTTGTTTTTTTGAATTTTCAAAGAAATAGCATAGTCATTATGCCTCCAAAAGGAAATTATGAGCATCAAGGGCAAAGGCAAGCTTATTTCCATCACTCCCTTGTTAAGGTCATCATCACTCACCAGATAGAGAAAAAATGCATTTCTTGTGAAACATTTATCACTCACCATGATTTCACCTCTTCATCTTCCATGCTATTGAAAATTATACCATATTCATCTTGAACTACTCCTCATACTCCCTCCTCACCCTCCACACACTATGTCTCACCTTCCTCTCATAAGTCATCCTCCCAAGAAAAAACATCTTCCATAGATAAAAGTGAACAAGAAGAAAGAAGTAAAAGTGAAGATGAAATTGATGATGAAAAAAAGAAAAACATGATGATAGGGGCAGCTCTCAAGAAGATAGTTAAAGTAGTCAGGAAGGAGGCAACCCACAAGAGGAAAATGAAAATAGTGATAGTGATGAAGGCAGTCCACAGGGAGATAGTGAGGACAGTAATGAAGAAGGAAGCTATCAGCAAAACAATAATAGTGAGAGAGGTAGTCTACTAGGGGAGGACAAAAACAATGATAATGAAAGAGACAATCCACAAGAAAATGAAAACAATGATCATGATGAAAGCAGCCCACAGGAAGAAACTGAAAATAGTGACAGTGAAAAAGGAAGAAAATTTGGTAATAAAGGAGGCAACAATATAAAGGATCAAATTAAACAGGTTATAGTGTTGACCCCTCCTCTCATTTCTCATCAACACAGTGAGGAGCATGTGCTTACTGCCTCTCCAAGGCAAGGGGCCATGCTTCTTTCATAAAAAGTGGCAAAGGCTAAAAACACTAAAACAACAAAGAATAAAACCACTCAAACAGTGATTATAAATATCACTAGGGCACTAAGGAGTAGAGGAAAATTGCCAAAGCAGAGCAATGTAGAATTTCCCAAGAAAACCAGAGGAAAGAAAATCATTAAAGCCAAGGGAAAAGAATATATTGAACAGCAAGAGAGAAACCATGAGCATGAGAAGGAATTTGACATAATAAAAATAGACAGTGATGCTAAAGATGATGAGGCCAAAATTCTTAGATCTCTTTTGCAAAATTGGGAGGCTTAGATTAAAGACTTGGAAAATGGCCTAGAAAGGTCAGAAGACATTATCCATTTTTTGCAAATACAAAACAGACAAATGAGTGGATAGATGGCAATCTATGAGGACCTGGCACTCAAATACGAAAGGGAAGCTCAAAAGTCACAAGTGAGGCTAGAAGAATACATGGGTGAGTATGCGGATAATGATGAAGACAAAAAACCAGCAAGAAAAAGGCCTAGGACAATTGGTCTTAGAAAAGCATTGGAAACTCAAAAAGAAGAGGAATCAGCCCCTGCACAACAATACCCTCTTACGGAGCTACTTGCTCTAGAAATTGAGGATGATAAAGAGTCTTGGCTTGAGAGGGAAAATCAGCATTTGGAAACCAAATTGGAGAAATATAACAAGGATTTGGGCCTACAAAGGAGAATGACTGAGCACTACAAGAAATTGAATCATTTTTCCCGAAGGAAACTCAAAGCTGCCCACAGGAGGTTCCCAATGGAAAAATATGGAAAAGGAAAATCCCAGCTTGGAATTATTTCTCGAGCTTCATTACATGTTTCTAAAAACCCTTAAGGGGTTTACACATCAAAATTGGGCAATTTTGGACACATTCTTGTTTTTTGTGAATTTTAGGCCTAAAAACATAAAATCATGGGTGCCTTAAATTTTTCTCGGAGCATCCTCAGCTAAAGAAAATTATATTTTTGGATTCCTTGACATCAAAAGAACATGCTCAAATTTTTTTGGATCAAATGAAGTTGTTTTGGTCCCTCAACAAGGCCAAAAACAACCATTTTTTTACCTTTTAGCCATTAATATTAGCAGGTGCTACACTCCTGGGCGTTTTCACTGTTTCTACTTTTTTACTCACTTCTATGCATCATATTGGAAAATATCAAGTATTTTTGGAAATTATACATCCTTATCTTTCCAACGAGCCATCCCGAGACCAAATCCGATGCCGGGAAGGGGTCCAAAACTCAGCTGCAATAGACCCAATTTTTTTGTTGATTTGGACCTACGCACAGAGACAATTGTTTTGCCAAAAAGTCAACAAAAGACACTAATTAATGGAAAATTGGTTTTTTAATATTTTATTTGACAAAACACTCCCAATTTTATTGGGGAGTTATGTTTTGGTGTGTTTCATTTATTTTCCTATCTCTTATGTGTCTTGGGCCGTGCATGGTCATTAAGCACATTTATGACATTGATGGATGAATTAGTGTTTCTGGAAGCCTCTTAGGGTTTCCACCTCCTCATTTTATCCATAAATAGAGCATGAGGCTCTTGTATATTTTTTTGGATGTTGATGACTTATGATGAAGTAATACATAGTCCCTTGAAGCCTTTGATGAGAAATTGATGTCTTGGAGCTTATGCATGATCTGATTCACTTGTTGATGGAGAAGGATTGTTTGCAGGATCCATAGGCCCGCTTGATGGTGAATTTTTCTCTTGTTAATGTTTTCTAAGTTTCTCATATGTTTTCCATCCATCTATGCTGCAGTAGGAAAAAAAATTTAGACTAAGATATGCTTGTTGATGGCACCTTAGATCTGTTTGTTTCCTTCACTACCTAAATGTTTTCTTCTGCTTAAGATATGTTAGAGAATTCATCTTTTTCTCTCTAATAATTTTTTGGCTTGTCTATTTTCTTGAATGATTTAGATCAATTAGTATCAATTATGATTTATGGCTAGCCCTGCATATTGTTACCTCTGAAGTACTCTGTTCTTGAAATCATCTTTTGAAGCAGCTTTGCCTATAGTTTGTCAAAGAAGTCTGTCTTAACCATGCTCTTTACCTGACTTACCTAAAATTGTCTCAAGGAACTCTCATAGCTGTCATTGTGGATGCTAGGGTTTGTCTCTTCTTCTATGGTTATAGTTTCTTGTGCAACTTAAATGTTTTTCCTGCTCTTGATGATAAAACCCATGAAAGATTAAATGAGTTTTTGCCTTTCTATGTTTTATCTAAATGTTTTCTTGGTTGATTATCTGCTTCCAGACTGAAATCAAATGGATTAGGCGTTTCTTGACCCTTTGACTCTCTTGCTATGCTTATAAATCTTCTAACTCTCTCAGTTTACAAGTATATAAAGGATTCTACTGCTGCCCTTTATTAGCTTGTTGTTCTCAAGTTTAATGTCCATCTCATGATCCTTTACAACCTTAAAGATCCACCAACCAAGTTAAATTGCCTTGCAAATTCTCTTGAAACCATTTTTGAACTAATTCATGACCTTGTTTGACTCCATTGCCCAATGACTTAACAATCTCCCTTGTTTTCTATCTAAACCCATCTGAGCATCATACCCAACCAAAAACAATCAAAATACCCTGCACTTGACATCTAGCCTAAAATCAACCCTAATCAACAAACAAGTTCACATCTTTTCACCTACTAGAGAGATACCTCTCCGAATCCAGGAAGGCTAGGTCCTATGATTCTAAAGCTTGGTTTGATGTTACCCTATACCTTTATATCTCAATCAATCTAGAAAATTATGGGGAGCTAACATAATGGAAATCGCGGTGGGATTGAGTTCACAGTAGCCTGAAAAACTCTTATAGACTCATATGCATCCCTAGTTTGGCTTGAAAACCAACCCATAGCCAGAGTAGATAATGACTTAGTTAGGAGATACTCATTAACCTTAAGGCTGCATAAAGAAACTAAAAACCCAAAAAATTACTCCCTAAATTTATTTTTTATTAAGAATTTGGTGGTGGACCATTGTATAAATATCCTCAAAATTTCAAAAAAAATTCCACCTGGAAACTCCACTAGCCTCCAATAGGCCTTCCTCATCCCACTGGTCCCATAGGTTATTCTAGGATTGTGTCAAATCAGTCCAAAACAGTTGTTAAGGCCTAGTTTTACCTTGTGTGAATAGAGAGATCTGGCTTCATGAAGGATCTATACCAGATCACACCGAGACCCAAATCCTCCTACCGTAGTTGATAACCCAGAAAATATTTTGTGGCAAAATCCTAAAGCTGGAAACTCACCCACTGTTAGGACCATCCATAGAGAAATTTTTGCACCGGAACACCTTACTGTTTCATAAAATCCTCAGTTTGATTTGCACCATACCAAGAACCTATTCAGGACCAAATCACAAAGTAGGGTTGACCAAGCTGATTTTGAGCCCATAGATTTGCAACAAATCTCCAGTAGAGAAGATTATCCTTCCACTCCACCTGATTTTTAGCTTCTCCATCACCTCAGCCCTTTTCATCTCAAATCTACTCAGAATCAGTCTTCCAGTCCAAGTACCTCAGCTACACCCATCCATACCACCAATGCGCAAACCAGCTCACTCCATCCTCCTCCACCTCTCACAAATCCTCCCCTTGTAAATCAGCCTTTGTTTCCTTTCCCTTCCATCATGGAAACCTGGTATGCTACACTGGCTCTACAACAACCACTATTACCTCTGCCAAATGACTATCAGTCCAAAATCCCTCACTTCTTAGGGACTGAATCCATCACTGCTCAAAAACATGTAGATAGAATTAATGATGCTTTTGAATATATGGAGATAGAAGAAGAAACCATAAAAATGAGGATTTTTGCTTAGAGCCTAGGGGGAGAACCCAATAAATGGTTTAAAGAATTGCCTGCCGACAATATTCATGATCTCCCTACTCTATACCAAACTTTTGTGAACAAATGGGAAATCAAGAAAAACCCCCTCCAAATTCTGTCCGAATATAACAATCTTAAGAGAAATCCGAGAGAAAGTGTTCATGACTACTCCATTAGGTTTAACAATGTTCGCAATGCTCTCCCACCTCACATAAAACCTCCACAAGGCTTGGCCTTGGTGAAATATCCTGAAGGATTTGATGCTGATATGGGCTATCAACTAAGGGAGAGAGATTACCTAATTCTAGAAGACATGCAAAAGGGGCCTGTGAGTGTAGAGGCCAATTTGATTGAGAAGAGGGCTAGGGTAAGATCAGAAAAAAGGGTGACTTGGAGAGATGACACAACACCTGCACCCTCCTCTTCTGACACCAAACTTGACTCCATAGTTAGGAAAATGGAGAGGATGATGGAAAAATTCAGTTTGAATGAGAGAACACCTCTTAGGGAAAATAAAGCCAATATTCAAAACAGGAATAGAAATCAAAATTTTAGAAGATACCCTCCTCCAGTCAGACAAAGAGTGAGTGACCAACAAATCAGACCCCCTTTCCAAGAAAACTCTGTAGATGAATAAGAAAGAGAGCCTGAGTAGTTGGAAGAAGACCATGTAAATGTCATAGGTTCGGATGATGAGGATAACACATTCCTTACCGAAGAAGAAAAAAGGATGTTTTCCTCAAAACCACATGAGAAATCATATGAAGATTCTGAAACTATAGGTTGGGATTTGAGAATGCCATAATTGACGTCCATAGGAAGTATGACCTTAGGAGTAAAAAGAGTCAAGATATTCATAAAACCAATCAGCCAAACATTTCTGTTAGAAAAACCTCTGAACCTATCCCTAAAAATATAACAGAAAGTACAAATATTGTGGCTAAGAAAACTGAACTAAACATACCAAATACTAGTCAACCTAACAAAGATTAAATCTTCCCTAGTACTTCAACTAGTGGCCCTGAAAAATCCTGCTTTCCAAACCATTAAATCATAATCAACAAATTAAAAATGTAGAAAATTTTATGGCTGATAAAACTTATGTAAATGCAATAAAAACACCTACACCTTTTAGTTTTGAGGGGGAGATTTCCAAGATCAAGATAACCATACCCCTCACTGAGCTGGTAACCCAAAAGGTATATAGATCCCAGATTTTCAAAGTTTTAAGTATAGGGAGTGATACTGAAACTTTAAACTTAACTGATGATAAACGAGAATTTTTGTTTGGTCCTGAAGTAGAGGGGAAATATCAATAAGGATCCGTCCCTCCTTTCTATGTCAGTCTGGACATACATGATAAAATTCTGCATAATGCTATGTTAGACTTCGATGCCTCACACAACCTCGTGCCAAAGGTTGTGATGGAGAGATTAGGCATAGAGATCACAAAACCTTACAAATATTTGTACTCTTTTGATTCCAGTAGGGTCAAGTGTCTAGACCTAATCAAGGATCTGTGCGTCAATCTAGCACAAATCCCCACTAAAAGTCTAGTCAGGGATATAGTTATGGCTGATATCCCACCAAAATATGGCATGCTTTTATCTAGATCATGGGGGGCCAAAATCCAGGGAAGCCTTCAAATAGACGTGACTTATGCCACCATCCCAGTGTTCAATCAAACAAGGATATTATACCGGGAATCCCACATGAAATACTTGGTGAGTAACATAGATAGGCTAAATAACACACTGGTTTATTCCATTCACTCATACCTTGACTCCTTCATCCTATACAATGAAAATGACATAGATGAAAAAATATATGACAAGGAGAAAGAACTAAGCCCCTCAGAACAACCAAGCTCGTCCTTTGACCAAGAAAATGACACCCCAAATCCCAGCAGCCCCAAAGTGCAAAATATTGACAAAACTGAAATTGACACCCTTTTGCATATAAGCTTTGATGGCTCCCATGGTGAGGCTAGTTTAGGAGCAGGGGTTTGGTTCCAAAACACAAATAAAGGCTATTCCTATAGGCTATATTTCCAATGCATCAACAACGTTGCAGAATATGAGGCTATCCTTATTGGTTTACACCTACTCAAAGACATCAAAGCTAAGAAAATCTTGGTTCAAGGAGATTCAGAACTGATCATAAATCAAATTAATGGAGAATATTCATCCAAGAACCATAGGTTAAGGGAATATAGAAATTCTTGCCTAGACCTTATCAAAACCTTTGAGAAATATGAGCTCACTTTCATCCCTAGGGCCCAAAACTTACTTGCCAATGAGCTTGCCTTTGCTGCCAGCAATTTCTCTTTACCTTATGAAGAAAATCAATGCCTCATAAAAATAAAGAACAGGCCTACTGTACTGAACAACCTAAACCATTGGCAAGTGTTTGACAATGATGACCAAATAGATGATTTTCTGCAATCCAGAAATGACTTTGCAAGTACAAAACAGAGTTTGAGATTTGAAAGAAATACTTCTTCTAAAAAAGAAACTCCCAAAATAGAGCTGCCCTTTGATGATGATATAAACCACCATCAAAACTCTTGTGTTGCAGAATTATTTGATAAATTTTATCAAAGAGAATTTGAAATTTTGCAATACAAAAACGACACCTTGCCAAGAGGCCTTACACCACTAGAAGAGTTGTTTGATTTAATTATGTAGCTAAAAAACCCATGATGGAATCCACTGAAATAAATGTATAAGAGTGTAACATTGGAGGGATGAAAGAGCCAAAAATGATCAAGCTATCCAAAACTCTCCCATCTCACACAAAACAGAAATACATTGAGCTTTTTAGAGAATTTAAAGATGTATTTTCTTGGAGGTATGAAGACATAAAATCCTATAACACCAAAATAATTCAACATAAAATTACTCCCAAAGGAAATTAGAAACCATTTAAACAAAATTTGAGAAGAATAAACCCCCTCTTGTTACCCTCAGTTGATAAAGAAATAAAAAAGATGTACGATGCTAGGATCATAGTCCCGTTCCGATACTCGGAATGGGTGTCCAACCTTGTGTCAGTTAGGAAGAAGACCGGTGAAATTAGGCTTTGTATTGACTTCAAAATTTTGAACAAAGCCTCCTTGAAAGACAATTACCCCTTGCCTAAAATGGATCACATACTCCAAAAGGTTGTTGGCTCACAAAGAATCTCATTACTAGATGGCTTCTCAGGTTATAACCAAGTTCTATTCTTTCTAAGTGACCAACTTAAAACTACTTTCACTACACCTTGGGGTACATTCATGTACGTTAAAATGCCATTTGGTTTAATGAATGTAGGGGCTACTTTCCAAAGTGAAATCGACATAGCCTTTTCAGAAGACATAGGTTACTTCATAGTCATATACCTTGATGACATCACTGTCTACTCTAAGACTGATGAGGAGCACTTAGTCCACTTGAGAAAAGTCTTCGAAAAATGTAGAAAGTATGGCATGTCCCTCAATCCTAAGAAATTTTTTTTTGGCCTTCAGGAAGGAAAAATATTAGGTCAAATCATCTCTTAGGAGGGAATCAATATAGATCCCAAAAGAATAGAAGGCATCTTACAAATCAGCCATCCTAGAAACATTAAAGAGCTGCAATATTTCATTGGAAAGATTAAATTATTAAGAAGATTAATCCCTAACCTTGTTGAGATCCTACGAAATATCACAAATATGTTGAAAAAGGAAGTAGGAGTGAAGTGGAATATGGAAGCAAAACAATCTTTTGAGCTGGTAAAACAAGCACTCACACGAACACCAGTCTTAATCAACCCTGACTTCACCAAGGACTTTTACATTTTCTCCTTTGCCTCTGAACATACTGTGGAAGTAGTATTGTTGCAAAAGAACATCATGGGGCAAGAGTAGCCTATAGCTTTCTTTAGCAAAGCCTTAAGGTATGCTCCTCTAAAGTATAATTTATGGAGAAATAAGCCTTTGCCTTAATCAAAGCTTTGAAGGATTTTAGAGTTTATATTTTTCATTCACATATCATAGCATTTGTCCCAAACATGGTTGTCAAATATATACTTAATCAAGACCGTGATGGTAAAAGGGGCAAGTGGATTGCTACCATTTTAGAATATGATTTGGAAATCAGACCTCTTAAATTGATTAAAGGAAAAGGACTTGCAAAAATTATGGCTGACTCAAATTTCCAACCTCTAGACATGAATATGGTTGGCATGTTAGAAGAAACTGAAGAAAATACAACACCATAAATTGAATAAATGTTTCTAAATTCACCTTGGTATCCTAATATTATTTATGTGCTTCTTTATCTCAATGATCCCCCTTCTTTGTCAGAAACTAAAGCAAGATTCTTAAAACAAAAAACATTAAATTTTTTCATTTTAGATGGAGTATTATACTGGAAGAGTTTTTCTAGTTTACTGCTTAAATTTTTTCTTGAAGATGATGCAGAGAAAATCATGAATGAATTACATGAAGGAGAATGTGGGGTCACCTTTATTGGAAGACCACAGCCAACAAGATCCTTAGTGTTGGCTACTATTGGCCCACCTTTTTTTCCGATACTCACAAACTAGTCATAACTTGCCATAAATGACAAATATTTGATGGCAAAAGAAAGCTCATGCCTTTAACCTTGCACCCCATCAGTGGTGAAGCCCCTTTTCAGCAGTGGGGTTTGGACTTCATAAGAGAGATCCATCCTACTTCATCTTCCCAACATAAGTGGATCCTCACTGCCACTAACTATTTCACTAAGTGGATAGAATCCATCCCTTCTAGAAATGCCACTGACTCAGTTATCATCAAATTCCTTGAAACCAACATCCTATCTAGGTTTGGTTTTCCTAAGAAGATCATCACCGATAACATTTCTGCCTTTACATCTAAGAAAATGGTGGAATTTTTCTATAAATATCACATCACCCTCGGTCACTCCACTGTTTATTACCCACAAGGGAATGGACTAGCTGAGTCCTCTAACAAGAGCTTGGTAAACATCATTAAGAAGCTCTTACAACAAAATAAAAAAGCATGGCATAGCAAACTAGTGCATGCACTATGGGCTGATGTAATCAACTATTTTTGGGGTAACACCCTAGAGGTTTGCTGGGTCAAAACCTCCACAGATCAGGGCATGCTATTCAGAAGGACTCACACACAACCACACTTAAATGCTAAAAACTAGATAACAACGATAGTAGAACTCACCCGTAGTCCTACGTTCGATGTAGATCCCGCGGGGTCCAAACCCCCAACAACCCTTCTTCCTCCTTCAACCTGGAAAACAAGAAAGAACGTGCACGGAAACCTAGTTGTACAACATATACTTCTCCTAAACGTTAGTGCAATCCATGTGAAACATTATATAAACCATAATAAATGCTTAAATGATAATCTTTTCACACATATAAATAAACATTAACACACGAGTTCAGGAACAAGATGGTTCTTCATTATCACGAACAGCATGTACAGTAGTAAAAGTGGAGAGATCACCTGAATCCTTCCACGATCTTTGAGCAGACCGTCGTCCGGATTCGTCCCGCCCTTGCCTCGCTAAGATACTTTCAAGACTTGTGCACTCGAGATGGCATATAAATGGATGAACATCTCTAGGAAACAAGGGTTTCCTGTATAAATCTGGGAAAGTGCAGGAGGCACGGGAAATCAGACTTGAATTAGGGATTCCAACAGAGTATAATGTCTATAAAATTTCTCTCTCCCTTAGGCCATGCACATGAGGGGATTTTATACTCCCTCAAAGTAGTTTCAGTTAGTTGGAAACAGTTGGCCACGTACTGGGGTGGTTGAACTACTGGAGTAACCATCAACCCAGCCCAAAAATAGGGAATTTTTATATATTTTTTAATGATTTTAATGGCATACGCGGAAAAGTACATGTGGACTCACGTATACACGCGGAAAAGTCTGGGCATACCCACGTATGGGAATTTTAACACTGTTTTTTAATGAATTTTGTTCAAGTCTGTGGGAATGGGTGCCCAAAGCCATAAAGACAATCATGAATCACCTGAGGGTGAAAAATGATGCTATAACAGATGCCCCCTAATATATGAGGTCGGAAGGGGTACATGATGGCCGAAATGTATTATGCACATAGAAAGAACTTCGCAAGGACAAGAGAGGACTTCACCAGATTTCAGCCTGCCAAAAACCAATGAAAGAAAATAGAGAGTCAACTCATGCTGAGGCGGGCATACCCATGCTCAGTAAAAAATACATCATATCAAAAGTACAGAATAGATCCAAAATGTATACAAGTATAGCTGAACTGAAAGTACACAATGAATCATCGGAGCATGTCCCGGAAGTACAAGTCGGAATCAATGTCTAAATATCACATATAAAAAGCTGATCAATGATGCTGAAACTGGATGTCTGATCATATAAGTAACTGAATCTCCAAGTACCAAATCATAAGGGGTGGAATACATGGTACAATCACGCAACTCGGGAGCCAACATATAGGATGCTGCTGTACTGACACTGCAACATATAAGGGTGAACGACATCACTGGCAGAAACTGAATGGACTGTCAAAAGTGAACTGAAAGATGCTGATGCAACCTGAGGTCTTCACCGATCTCGACGACACAATTCTACACAATGGGAATAAATGAGCTGAAGTTGACCATGTGAGAAATCGTTGGATTACCGGTCAATGATGAATACCGTTAACCAATGCAAGAAAACCCACCAATAATGAAAATGAGTGTCAAGGTGCCCCAGTACAATCTAACAAGTGCGAATGAATGAGTTGAAGTCGAACACTTGAAAGAATCTACCAATAAGGAGGCAATGATGAATCCCCACTGTTGATAGCGAAGAGTCTGCCACTGATGACTGCAAACCCTAAGGTACTAACAAAAAGACTCTAGACCTTATTCCCAGAGAAATGAGTCGGAGTCGATGGGAAAAGATCTGCTGGAAGGAAGGCATTAAGGCATCCCACATCAGTCCAGCACGAGTGTAACCCGCAGGCCAAGATTTGGAAGGAATTGGACGAAGTAGAGTGACGGAACCAAACCGAAGTACGTTTCCGACATGCACAAGATGAAGCTAGCGCACGGAAGAAACCCTCTGAACCAACCAATAATGAAAGCTGACACAGAGGCGAGATATCCACCAATAGGGTCAAATGGAAATCAAGGTACTGCACGAATCCCAAGTGTGATAATGTATGCTGACGTCGAACACAGGGGAAACCACTCAATCAAAGACCCATAATGATGATCAAATGCTGAGCACAAGGTCACCTATCAATGATGGAAATAGGGCCAGGGTGCGGCTCTAGGTTTGCTCTCAAAGCAATGTGTCGTAGTCAATAAGAGACAAACCCGCCGGCAAGAAGTCAATGGGGACCTTCTCAAACCAGCACGAGCAAAAGACCAAAACATCTGATGTGATAGAACAAGATACTGACAAGACCGGGAAGGCCGACTGAATAATGAGTCAAGAGACACCACAGAATGGCCGACTCTGGTTAGACTTCCCTTGAACAAAAGCATGACTCGTGATGACCATGGCAGTAAAAGTGACACTGTATAAGTCTGTTATGCAGGAGGCAGAACAAAATCTCCATATGATTGGAAGAGATAACCAACCGGGGGAGGACTGACAAGTGAAACAAGGTAAAGGCTGAACCTAGGTCAAAACTAAAACCATCCCAAATGGAGGAAAGATATATAAGTGTATATGCTTTGTTCAAGGGCGACAAACTGACACTGTACTGCCATCAAATTATGAAGTTACATCCCGTTCCCGCTCTTTTTGTTATATTTAATTTTTTTGTCTTTTTCATATAATAAGCCTGAAAAATAATAAAAGAATGCTATGGTACAATGGATAGAACGAGTATCAAGAAATAGATGCACTAGTTCCTGGGATTGGAACGATCCTATGCTCAATGCAAGGTGGCAGAAACTGGTAAGCGATACTCAGAGGAATGTTCCATCCATGGGTAAAAGGGTGTCAAGTCGCGATAGCCAAGTGCATGCAATGGTTAACTTGTACAGATAGGCAAGGTCAAAAGTTGGCTTAAACATTGAGTCCAAAATGAAGCCGGCTAAAGGCCAGGATAAACGAGTAGCCAATATGCAATGCAGTAATACAACTCAACAACACCAGGGAGCCTCTAGGGTAATAGCCAGAAAAATGATAGTGAGGAAGAAGAAGAATGAAGCTTCAACACATAAGTCATGGCGGGACTAAAGAGGACTCACGAGCCTACATAAAACGCAGCATGGGCAACAAGTGATAGCGAGGAACTAACTAGGAAGCCCATGTAAAGGAAGGCTCTACCACCAAGTCATGATTAAATAATCGGCGAGTGAAATGGGTGTAATACTCATGACCTGATGGGATCGACCCTATGGCAAGTGATCAGAATGGAGGCTAGTATGCATAATGCAACAGAAAGTGGATTCCCTAACCTATATTCCAGTGAATATCATATACCTGCCATGACGGGTCAGTAGTCATGGATCAAAAACCGGAAAAAATCTCAAATTCGTCAAAATGTACCTGAAAATATACCAATCTGGGCACTTCCAAGCATCTGGGTTATGCAGCTTAAGATAGATTGAAAAAATAAGCATAACAAATTTTTGCAAAAATTTTCAACTTTTTGGGCATAAATAGACAAATTACCTCATATTTGGTTCATTGTTACATTGCTGATTTGGGAAAAAGTGCTCTGGAGAAAAAAGCCTCTTTCGTCAAAACAGGAGCAACCGACCGTCAAACTTCACCGAATTTGTCAGGTAAGCTCATAAACCATCCTTGTTATTCATTTTGTCCGTTCATAAGTTAAAAATTAGGAATTTTCACCGTAGAATCACTTGCTAAAAATCACGGGTTTGCGCATACGCGGGTTTATAATGACCAAGTCGCGTATATACGCGACTGTGCACAAAGAAAGTCGCGTATGCGCAACCCAAAATGAAAAAATGCGTAGCTAATGAACGAATTATTGAAATTTTGCAGGATGACCATATCATGGAGAGAGCGTGAACATAGTGCTATAGACAATGAAGTCATGCAGGACCAAGTATCACTGAATATTCTTCGGAATTGTGGATTGCTCAAGTTTTTCAAAATGCCAAATATGAAGAGTAATGTCCGGTTGCTCGAAATGCTTGTGAACTATTGGGAACCGGAAGAAGACTGCTTCATCATAGATCAGATGCCTATACGCATCGAAGTGGAAGATATCTATTTTATTACTGGACTCTCCCAGAGGGGGGAGCCAGTAGACTTGCATGGTAAGCCTTTGGGAGGGCTAACCATGGAAGATTACGTCCACGTATACTGCGTAGAGGGTTCCAAGAAAGTTGGAACTCAAATTGCAATCAAAGATTTAAGAGACTTGCACATAAAAATCCTCCTTTTTACCATTGGGAGAGTAGCAGGATCAGCTTCTCTACACCAGGCATCCAGGATGCAAATGAGTATAGCAGTGGAATGCTTAACTCATTTATATGATTGGTGCACAACTCTTCTGATGAACATGAAGCAACAATTGACTTCTATCCGAAAAGAAAAGACAAAAAATTTTGGATATGGTACAATCTTGATGACATTCTTCTTTGAGAAGATTCCAGCGCTGAGACCCAAAGTGATCTCTACCATCAGCAGCCCGAGAGACCCAAGAATTGCCCGTTGGGCAGACATGATGAAGAGATTGGGGGGAAGTGAAGTTCCCCGGACCACTTGGGATGATGAGTTCTTCCAATGGTGGAGAGAACAAATCATCGCTGTGGATGACTATCCCTATGCCGGGATGGACTTTCGTGGCGATCCAGATCTTGTCCTTCCACCAGGCACGGCATGGGGCACAGTCGGTAATTTTACAATTTTTGACTTATATAATTTTTTTGTATTTTTTCAATATGTATGAAAAAATGTGAAAAACAAACATGTTTTTTATTGGATTCAAAATGTCTTACAATTTTAAAATGATCATGAAACAGATATTGGACTAGTTTGACCTGAGGGTTACCCACGACATAAGCGTCGCAGAGGCGAGGCGGATACAGTTGACTCAGACAGAACTCTCTATGTCGTACAGAGGAACTTGGAGGGGTTAACCCGCCAAGTGCCTATGGCTGCAGTGGAGGATCTGCCCGAGGCCATCCAGAGGCAGGTAGTAGGAGTACCTCGCGACTGGGTACGGTTATTCCGTCGAGTTGCCACCGCGATCGTGTTCTATAGGAACACAACTTCTGGGCAGGGACCACAGGAGTAGATAGATATGATGTATCAGATGACTGTATATTTTTTGAGACTGAACATGATCGGGCATAAGCCCAAATTTTTTGTATGACTTATGGATCCAAATTTTGTATAGTTTTGAACACTCTGATGATATATATACAACGATGTTTGATGTGATGTGACAAATGTATAAAATTGTATGATGTTTTTGATGATTAAATTTTATTGTATGGAATGATTAATATGCCAATCAATTGCTTGATTAGCTAATGAGTCTGCCATCCAATTGTCAGCTCGAGGAATATGAATGAAAGTTAAAAATTGAAATGATCTTTGTAACAAACGTACCCTCAAGAAAAACCGGAGTAAAAATGGATCTCGAACCCGATAAGTATTGTTCAACTGCGACACCACCAGCTGAGAGTCCAAGAAAACTACCAACGAATCAACACCCAAAGATATTTCCTCCGAGAGTAGATAAACAACTGCAGTGTATTCTGCTATGTTATTGGAAGCAGGACCAATGCAGACCCCTCTTGATACTAACAGCTGACCGGATGGATAATGAGGCACCCAAGCCGCAGAAGCTAAGTTTCGGGTGTGTCTACTAGCACCATCGGCGAAACCAAAATGACTCATACCATTCGACACAACCTGCCAAAGCAGATCAAAAACATCACCATCCCATCAAATATCGAAACCAGATATGTACAAAGAAAAACTACTATATACAAAAGCAACATGCCAGGCCAAAGCCTAGGCATAATACTTTTTCAAATAGAGCCCATTTCTGGGCTCCAGCAACTCGTTCCCTTCAAAATCAACCAAGGTATATGCTCCTTTCTTAAGGAATTTTTTAACGATGAAGGAGCCATACCACATAGACTTAGACTTTCCTGCCCCCAGGGCATCCTTCTCTTGGGCATAGACCAAAACGAGGTCACCTTCAGAGAAAACCTTAGGTTTGACCGCCTTATCGTACTGAACTTTGACTTGTTTCTTGTGCGCCTCATTCATCGTGGCAACATCCCGACACTGCTCATTGAGATGTTCCAGATGAAGGAGTCGTTCTTCAAGACTAGAAGTGTCGGGAAGAAGTTCAACAGCTAACTTAAGAGAAGGAATCTGGCATTCAATGGGAAATACGGATTCCAACCCGTGCACTAGCTGAAACGAAGTAAAGCCAGTTGCAGTTTTCACTGACATCCTGTATGCCCAAAGTGCAGGATACAGCATGATATGCCAGTTGGATCGAGCTTTATTAATTTTCCTTTACAGAATGGTCTTTAGGGATTTGTTCACGGCTTCCACTTTCCCATTGGCCTGAGGATAATACGGAGATGAATGCTCCTACCGGAAACATAATTTTAGAGCCAACTCAGCCATCATGCTATTCTGAAAATGACTGCCATATTCGACAGCTTAATCTCTGAATAAGAAACGAGTAATAACACAGTTTGAAAAGAAAAAGAGGCTGGGTCTCACCGTGTTCCCAAAAGTAGGCACATAGCCTCGACCCATCGTAAAAATGGTCTCTTGCTACGATGATATACTGTGACCTTTAGCCGAAGGCGGGCTACAAGTAGTATAATCAATACCCCACTTTGTAAAGGGACCGACAGTAATGACTGGAAACAGCGGAGCTGGATGAGAGCGCATTTTTCGAGTATAAACTTGACACGGATGACACTTTTTAACCAACTCCATACAATCCTTGAAAATCGAAGGCCAAAAGTACCCAGCACGCAATATCTTTTGGGCTATAGCAAGCCCAGATAAATAACCACCACAAGCTCCACTGTGGCAATCATTCATCACAGCCTCAGCTTCTTCGAGAGTTAAGCAGCGTCTTAGGATTGAATCAACCCCTTGACGGTATAAAGCATCACCAATGATCAAGTAATTCTTATCCAAGTGACGCAACTTACGGCACTCATCTTTCGAAAAAGTAGAGGGAAACTTCACAGTCTGAAGATACACAATGATATCTCCATACCAAGGATCCTGTGGAGAGATAAGAAACAAATGTTCATCTGGGAAGGATTCATCATAGACTATCTCTTCCCCATAGGGAAAACTAGTTAGATCAATTCCGTAAAAACCAATGATTTCTTAGACTTGGGACATAAACTCAAGATCAGAATTCTGTAAAATCACAATCCATCTGTGTATTTTAAATCACTTTCTTCTATAGGGACAATGCAGAAATCGGTTGACTCTTTGTGAGCATGATTTTTCATAGAAGAATGTGATACGGAGTCGGCGCACGGCTGAACGGAGGCAGCGCTGCAATGGAGTATGCCGAGGTTGGGGTCCTGCCAATCCTCTGCAAGATGGTAACACGCCACTGCCAGGCATCAATATACGAACCGGAGCCGCCAATGGTAGATTTCTCTCTTTATGAGATACAAAAGGAAATCCCTGCTATAATCAGGTGGACTCAATAAAGGAGCAGAGGTCAATGCTTTCTTCAAAGCATCGAATGAGCGTTGAGCATAGTCATCCCAAAGAAAAGGAACTCCTTTCTTCAACAATCTCATAAATCCCTTTGTAACTTCAGCATAATTTACGATAAATCTCCGAAGAAAATTAGACTTTCCTTGTAGACTTTGAAGTTGACGAATAGAGGACGGGGGAGGCAACCGAAGTATTGCCTCAACCTTGAAGGGATCTATCCTAATCCCTTCTCTAGACACAATGAATCCCAATAACCGACCGGATGTAACCGCGAAAACGCACTTGTTCGGATTCAACCTAATCTTATAGAAATGACATCGTTCAAATATTTGACGGAGGTGAGCAGGATGATCCATCCTCTTTCGAGAATGAGCAGCTAAATCATCCAAATACACCTCAATAATATTTTTGATGTCGTGGAAGGCATATGACATGGCCCGCTGAAACGTAGCCCCAGCATTTTTAAGACCAAAAGGCATCTTCTTGTATGAAAAAGTACCCCAGGGACAAATAAAGGTAGTCTTATGCTGATCTTCAAGACGGATAGTAATCTGATTATATCCGGAGAAACTGTCCATGAAGGAGAAAATCTCGTTACCGACACACTCATCAATGATCTGATCTATAAATGGTGTGGGGTAAATATCTTTCGGACATGCTTTATTAAGGTCTCTGAAATCAATGCAAACTCGAATTGTTCCTTGTTTTTTATCTACGGGAATAGGGTTTGAAACCCATTCAGTCAAAGGAACAGGGAAAATAAATCCCGCCTTAAGCAACTTCTCCACCTCAGCTTTGATAGCTGCTGCCTTCCTAGGATTGACCGGACGAAGTTTTTGCCTCACCGGCTTAGCGTTTTCGTAAGTCTTGATCTCATGCTAGACAATAGATGGATCTATACCAGGCATTTCCTCATAAGACCAAGCGAATACATCCCTATACTCTTTAAAGAGCTCGGTGTAAATCTGAATTTCTTCAGGGGAACACTCAGCTCCAATGAAGACATTCTCAATAACATTGGGATCCTTGGAAATGTTCACCGGGATAGTTGGAGAAATCACAGCCATATTCCCTTCAGCATATACCTGTGTTGGTGCTAAAGGGTTCAGGACTGGGCGAATAGGACCAGGAGATCGAGGACTTGGAAAACTTGTCTCAACTTCGCTCAAATCAGGTAAAAAGTAAGACCGATGATGAAAATCATCCCACGGTCTATCTATACCAGTCATAGCTTCCAGGATGGCCTCTTCAGATGGAAGAGTGGTATCAAGGAAATACTGGGCAGAAGAAGAACTAAGTGTCCAAGTCGGAGCCACATCTCCATCCAACTCTTCCGGTGAAAGAGGAGCTGGGCTGGATTCTGTAGAGTCAACAATAGACTAATAATAAATCTCAGCTGCAGACATTGGAAATGCCATTCCACCCACTTGACCTTCTGCTAATGTGACGGTTGGGGAAGGTAAGGTCCAAGGGTCCGAAAAATAATGAGTTCTGAAGAACTCTCTTCGAAGAGGAGCCTTGGAGGATGAAATTGCATTTATATGCACTGTAGGAGGAGGAATATCAAAAGTACCCATCAAGGAAGAATACATTCCAACCCCTAAATTCTCAACAGGTGCCTTAGTATTATCCAACTTTGGAACAGTTGAGTCAGTAGACGCATTCGGGTCTACAGGAGGACAGTCCAGTTGGTCCACTGTAACAATCCTCCCTTCGTGAGGGAAACAAATAATCCAAAATAATGAGAATGCAATGGCATCCATCTCATAAATCCAGTTTCGCCCCAACATAAGGTTGTAGTCCAAGCTTGCATCAACTACCTCAACCTCTATATTGACAGTTTTTCCCCCAACACAGATGGGCAAAGCTGGGGCAATACCATGTGGTCTGTGAGAATAACTGACAAATGCAGTCAGAAGAGTGGTATATGGAACAGCTTTGGGAGGTCCAATCGTCTTCCAACATGTGAGAGACATCATGTATGTGGAAGCACCCTCATCAACAACAGTCTGAAAGATGTTGCACTTCCGGTACGATGATTTAATATGAAAAGCCATATGATGGGGGAGTCTCTTCTTAAAATTAGTCATATCGAAGGTAATCATAAGAGAGTTCTTTGGATCTACAGCCCCAAGAGCAGTGAGCAAAGCACTGCGCTGAGCCAGACAAGACTGGAGCACCTCTAAAGCCGACATGGCACAAGGACTCTGCGCCAGATCTTCCACAATAGAGTAGTTCTGGGCAGCCCTAGCATTTGGATTAATCGTTGAACGCTTGGTAGATGCTTTGGGCATCCGAGGTATAGGCTCAACAGTAGGCCTCGTAATATGAAGCGGCTCAGTAGCATCGGGAGCACCCTTAGCTTTCGAAGACTCTTCTTCGCCATAATCACGGGATCTCGTAGCGACATCCACGTGAGCACTCATCATGTATATGTTTGATGGGATTTCCCCTTCCTGGGTGCCCCCAGAGGAAGCCCCAGTATTTTGATTCGCGCCAACAACTAGTTGTTGCCCTTGGGGAAAAGGGTTTGTCAACACAGCCTGGGAACTGGAAGAACCCTGCTGAGCTAACAAGCGCTGCGCATCCTGAATTTTAGGGCAAAGGTGCGTACGATGGTCTCCAGTACATAACTTGCATGGAAACTTCACTTTCTTTTTATACTTTGGACCCTCACCAACATGCTCGTTGGTTTTATTTGCATTACCCTTCCCATTCTTGCCTTTTTTCTTATTATTCCGTCCCTTTTTATTCCCTTCGGATTGTTGATTTCCTTTGGGATCGGAAGTTTGGACAACATTTATCGAAAAATATTGGGAAGGCGATGACTCAGCAGGCACAGCCTGACCGGAAGGAGCAGATTGTAAAGACAACTGCTGCAATTGAGTAAGCAGGCTAGCTGCACCACTATTTATCGACCCGATAAGTCCATCACCATGAGGACCATGCTTAGTTTTTGATAAATCTAATTTGGAGCTAGGAGCATTGGGAAAATATTTATGGAGGACCCCAGACTGAGAATATATTAGTTCCAACTGCTGGGCCCTAAAAATAGCCTGTTCCTCCGAAAATACCCCAGAAAGGGATACATCTTTAGAAATTTCTGACTGCAGAGATTTCAGAAACCATTCCAAAAGGAATTCTCCTGGAATATGAGCTTTAATAAGCCTCTTCCTTCTCCGCCATTCCTGAATGTGGTCAGAAATGTGGGTTGCGTCGTCCTGCTTAAAATTAGCTAGGAGTTCAGTCCCGGCGTCATAACGGACGGGCAACTGGAAATGATTTAGAAATGTAACAGCCAGTTCTCCAAATGTAGCAAAACTGCCCCCAGTTAGCTCAATATACCATTTGGCAGCGTTTCCAGTTAGGGTGCGTTGAAACAATCTCAACCTAATCGACTCATCGATCAGGGAGTTAGAAGAACACCATAAATGGAAAGTGGTGATGTGGTCAGCCGGATCCTCTCCATTCTTGCCTTCAAACTTTGGAATGTCTGAAGGTAGTTTGGTCAGGACCGGAGGCCACCCCGGACTGTACCGAATCGGATCATTCGTCAATTTTGATAGATCTGGCAAGTTTAACGTTGCCAGAAAAGGTAAACGAGGCGGAGCTTGAGGATTCCATCCTTGATGGGATGGATTCCCAACATTCTGAAAAGAATACCCTGGATTTGATGAGGCACCAGGTTGCCAGAAAGAACCCGTAGAAAAAGGAGAAGAACCTCCTCCCCACGCATAGTTACCAAAGACCGGACCAGTTCCCCCACCTGAAGTATTAAATGAATAGGAAAGTCCCTAATAGGGGTTCCAAGCATTAGAAAGAGGGGAAAAGGTCTGATAATCACTCAACGAAGGGAAAGAAGCATTCCCTTGGTGACCAGCGTAAAACTGATTCCCTGCCCCCGCTGTAGTGAATACAGGGTTCCAACCTGTAAAAGTAGTCGAACTTTGACCTCCAGACCAAGGGTTGAAACTCTAGGTCTGAGAAGTAAACGGAAAGGACCCTAAAGAAGGATTCGAACTAGGAATGTGTCCAGTTCCGAAGGGGAACCCTTGAAAATAAGCTGATCCACTAGCCATGGAAGACATGGGTGTAGATCCAGCTGCAGCAGCGGAAAAGGAAAAAGAAGGAATCCCACTAGTGGGCATTCCAAAACAGAAGGGACCAGATTGAGAAGCATGTGCTTGGGTGAAACCAGAGCCAAACACAGCAGTACTAGAAGCAATCGAAGATATAGCAATAGTGCCTCCTCCTTCAACAGAAGCAGGAGTCTGAATGCCTGCAGCACTCACAGCAGAAGCCACGTTCCCAGTCGTGGCCATCGAAAGGTATGAATAATACGGAGGATATTTTGGTCTCTTAGACTCAAGTCCGATGTATTCAACAACGAACGAATAATCAGGAGGAAGAGGAGATGGAAGTGACTCAGAGGGTTGAGACACTTCCTCTACTTGTACTTCTTCTTCCTGCGGAAATAAGACTCTCAAGGTGAGCGGAGCGCTCCTCTCGGAACCAACACCAGAACCAGCTACGAAACCTTCAATCCCTTGTGGAGGATCTCTCTCCACTGTGTCAGATGCCACAGGGTGATACTCACCTGCTAAATTACTCCTACGCCTTCTTGAAGAAGGCTCTGGACTCTCGGGAGATAACCCCCGGATTCTCCTCGATCGACGAGGCGCTTGATCAGCCACTTTAACAAATTTTAATTAGACTCAAAAAAAGTATAAAGCTAGGCAAGCTAGGAGCAAAGAGCACTCACTACAAAAAATCCCTGAGATACAATCAAGCAAACATCCTTCAGGTATTTCCGCTCTGGGTGATTAGGACCGGACACCAAAATACAAGAAAGCGAAGAATAGGACCTCCCGAAAGTAGTCTGGGATAATTACGGCCCAGGCCTACTAGCGAAGGTAACAGAAACAGTTACGCTGACCTCCTAACAACAGCCTTTGCCAGCACAAGTACCCAAGCTTCGCAAGGGCACCCCCCAGAAGTACTGCTGGAAGTGATACGACGTCTGCCTCAGGTACCACGGGTATTCCCCCCCGCAGTCACCTATGTGGAACCTAGGAGTGGCAACTATGGGCACCAATCTGTGTCAGAAGCTGGGTGGAACGGTCTTGATGATAGATCCAACAAATCAGAGAGGGGGTATCTCTCTTCTTAGCCTTCACTTCCCCTCGCGCTTGATTCTCTAGAGGAGAGATTTCCCAGTCCACCTAACAGAGTTGGATTTCGCTCAATTAATCAACTTATATGTTTTTGTTTGAGCGGCCTTGGAGAGTTAACTCTCCACTCACCTAATCCAAGGCCGTACAACCTAGCTAGTTGGTGTATGACACTTAATAAAAACTTGCTAGTTGTTTTTAAATTATAGCGCTTATTTTAATCGGCTGTTATTTTAAGTCAAAGGGATACGGAAATGAAACTTGTGGTGTTTTGATGCAGAAAAGAAATTAATAAAAACCAAACTACATGCAAATGTAGTAATTGTCTTTCGATGAAAAGCAACTTCTACACAGGTTCTACGAGACTAAAAATTTTATTTTTCTTTTCAGATAACAAACTTCACACTCACAAAAACTATGAAAATGACTAAATGCTTAAGTGCACCTGATGCAAATCACTAAGAGCATGCAAATTCTAAGATGCAAAAACTACTAAAGCAGAGAGAAATTTCCCAAATATCCTTCAGTTTTACCACTTTTTGGCTGTCCAGAAAGCTAGTTCCCAAAATCAGAAACTCTTAGTATAAAGACACCAAAAACGCTTGAAACAAGAGGAAGAAACCAATGACAATTCCTTTCCAAAATCAAGTCAAAAACCAAAGGGAAGAAATCTCAACAAGGCTTCAAAAGATATAACGAAACAAAAAAAAAAATGCAAAACAAAAACAAATGACAAAACAAAATGTTTTTTGAGCTTTTGAATTTTAAAAAAGAAGAGCTCGAAAAGACCAAGAAAACTATCAAATCCCAAGCCAAACAACTCTGAATTTCAAGAAAAACTTCAAAAATGCTCTAAATCTTATAGGGCTACTTAGTAGCAAGATTTATATGAGCAAAATAAGACAAGAAACTTAGTCACTCAGCCTAGAAGAATAGTACAACCTTGCAGCAAACAAAAACTTCAAAGAACCAAGAAAGACTCTTCAAAAGTTGCAACAAGACCTAGTCAACTGAACTCAAGAAAACCAATCACAAAATGGGCAAAAATCGAAGTGCAAATCAAGACACAAAGGTAGGAAAGAGTAAATGAGTAGAGGCTCTCTGTTTTGATGAAGCAGAACAACCAAGAATCCCCAGGAAGAGATCTTGGTACTTGAACCCGAAATGCAAGCACAAGAAACAAGATTTGCCAGATAAGATAGTTTTCAACCAAACAAGAGAGAGAAGAGACCAAATGCCACTTTCAACACAATCCAGAGGATACAAAGACACTGCAGGAATAGGTCTCCACAGGCAGACAGGACTAAAAATCCAAGAAATCCAAAATTTCAAAATTCACCCAGGCATACGCTACTTGACAGTTTTGAAACAAGCGTGCATACGCGACTGTGTTAAAGGAAACCCGCGTATACGTGAATCCCTTTAACAAAAATTGCGTGTATACGCGTCTGTGTACAGACAAACCCACGTATGAAAAGGTAAATAATGAAAAATAAAAAAGATCAAGCCTGGATAAGGAACCAGGTCTTCAGTCTGACTGAGAAAGAGTTAACTGGACTGGAAATAAAAGTTAAAACTGTTGGAAACCTTTCAAACATCTGAAACCACCCAATAGGGGAATCACAAGAATGTGATCCCCAGCTGAGTTTCCAGTTCTATTTCGGGAATAAACACCCTAGAGGTTTGTTGGGTTAAAACCTTCACAGATCAGGGCATGTTATTCAGAATGACTCACACACAACCACACTTAAATGCTAAAAACTAGATAACAACGATAGTAGAACTCACCCGTAGTCCTACATTCGATGTAGATCCCGCGGGGTCAAAACCCCCAGCAACCCTTCTTCCTCTTCAACCTGGAAAACAAGAAAGAACATGCACGGAAACCTAGTTGTACATCATATATTTCTCCTAAACGTTAGTGTAATCCATGTGAAACATTATATAAACCATAATAAATGCTTAATAATCAATCTTTTCACATATACAAGTAGATATTAACACATCAGTTCAGGAACAAGATGGTTCTTCATTATTACGAATAGCATGTACAGTAGTAAAAAGTGGAGAGATCACCTGAATCCTCCACGATCTTCGAACAGACCGTCGTCCGGATCCGTCCCGTCCTTGCCTCGCTAAGATACTTTCAAGACTTGTGCACTCGAGATGGCATATAAATGAATGAACATCTCCAGGAAACAACGGTTTCCTGTAAAAATCTGGGAAAGTGCAGGAGGCGCGGGAATTTAGACTTGAATTGGGATTCCAACAGAGTATAATATCTATAGAATTTCTCTCTCCCTTAGGCCATGCACAAGAGGGGATTTTATACTCCCTCAAAGTAGTTTCAATCAGTTGGAAACAGTTGGCCACGTGCTGGGGTGGTTGAACTACTGGAGTAACCATCAACCCAGCCCGAAAATAGGGAATTTTTATATATTTTTTAATGGTTTTAATGGCATACGTGGAAAAGTACATGTGGACTCGCGTATACACGCGGAAAAGTCTGGGCATACCCGCGTATGGGAATTTTAACACTGTTTTTTAATGAATTTTGTTCAAGTCTGTGGAAATGGGTGCCCAAATCCATAAAGACAATCATGAATCACATGAGGGTGAAAAATGATGCTATAACAGTCCTCAATGCTTGATTATTTCTTGATGCTTCTGTATAAAATTCTTATCCTCCCATGTGGAATATTTTACAGGAAAGTTCTTCCACTTGCTGAGATACTCTGAAATTGATCGTACTTGTCGATTTCTTGTTTTTGTGACTGTTTTAGAACTTCTTTCGATGTGATGTTGATCTTCCTTTTGTTTCATTAGATTCTACACCAAAGTTAGGTTATCCTTTGAGAGTTGGAGAACTTGTTGTTGATGCTCGATGTGATCTTCCACTAATATATCATCCATATTAGATATTATTTGATCCTTCAAACCATCCAAATTAGCCTTCATTTCAGTTTTTAAACCATCCATGTCATCTTCAGTTTCTCTTTGTAATATCAAAATTTGTTGCACTTGGCACCGTAATTTTGATATCTCATACTGCAATTATTCCTCTTCATGCATCATGGTATAGATTTTTGAGGACTTAATGGGTATGGAATTATTTTTTGGAGGCATTATAGAACCCAATATGATAAAAATTCTAAAATATGCCCTTGCAATCACTTCAAACTGCTTTTTCAAACAAACGTTATGCAATTTTAAAAACCAAATACACACTTTTTTCTTGATTTTGAGGAGCTCAATATTGAAACTGAATTATCTCTATAATTGCAGATCCTAAATATCTGAAATTCATCCCTGTAGTAGCCCTCTGAATCTTCTTTCAAATTCCACAGGTCTGATCTGATTTGGATTCTTCAAGACACAGTTATGTCCAATCTCCCACAATGACCCAATTTTGGACTAGTTCAGTAGAGAAAACTTGTACGACTTTCCACGTGTCAATGTTCCCTCCTTTGGCTCTGAAATTGATAGAATAAAAACTTCAGTCCATGTACTTGCGGCCCCTTTTTACAACATTCCAATCTGATGCTCAGAGAGAGAGCTATGAAGATTTTCCCACGATCACCTCTTTGAGATGAAATTCAGAAGCCTCAAAATGCCCTCACTTCCATAGACCATATATCTGAAAATGTTGAGAATCAATATCTGAAATTTTTTTACGATGTTCCTCAGGATTGTGGCTTCGGACTCTAAAAATTTTAGCTTCTAAACCTTCGTAGAAAAAATTTTATTACGAAAATACCACGATGACCTGTTTAGGTTAAATTCAGGAGCCTGCAAAATGACCTAACTTGAAAAAATAATATCTCCGCAAATATTGCGAACAAAGCTCTGAAATTTTTTTACAATGTTCCTCGGGATTTTTTCTTCGCACTCTAAAAATTTCATATTCTGAACCTTCATAGAAAAAATGTTATAGAGAAAATTCCATGCTGACCTGTTTGGAGCAGTGAAACCCTAGAATCTCAAAGCTTTGATACCAAATGTTGTGAAACTAGCTCCAATAAGAGAAGAAAAGAGATATCAACGCCTTATAAATAAGCCACTTTGAGGGGGAAACCTCCAATACATTACATGAATAAACAATTCTTCGATGATACAAATGACAAAACCTCCTTTCTATATATAGGAGTCCATAAGGCCATAATGTAATCCTAGTGGGGCCACAATGTAATCCTAGCCGACCTAACAATAATAATTTAAGGGTACAATAATAACAATATGGGGGTTACAGGGGTACACAAATAACAATAAGGGGGTTACACTAACATAATAAGGGACTACACTATTAATATAGGGACTTAACTGAAACCTTAATGAAATACATGGTGAGTAGTCAGGAGAAGCCACATAACTACCCCCTATACTCTGTTCACTCTAATTTAGACTCCTTTATTTTGTATAATGATGGGGATATTGATGCTTAGGTCAACAGTGATGAAAATAACATCTGTGAAACACATGAAAATAAAACTCAGACTATACAACAAAACATTGAAATCGAATCCTTTTGGAATATGAGTTTTGATGGTTCTTGTAGTAGAGAAGGGTCGGGAGTAGGTTTGTGGGTTTAAATGCAGGAAATAATCACTCAGAAATTCATTCACACAATCTAAATTTTCAATGTACCAACAACATAGTAGAATATGAAGCACTTCTTTTAGGCTTGCAATTATTGAAGAAATTAGGTGCTAAAAGAATTTTTGTTCATGGAGATTCTGAATTGATAATAAAACAGATTAAAGGAGAATATGTTGCAAAACATCCTAGATTGAGAGCATACAGAAATGATGTCCTTGATTTCTTACACACTTTTGAAGAATATGATCTTGCTGTTATACCTAGAAATCATAATGTCCTTGCTAATGGTTTGGACTTTTTAGCCAACACATGCAAAATGCCTCATCCCAATAGACAATATACAGTGGAGGTTAAAGACCATCCAGTTGTACCAGAAAGCATGAGGTATTGGCAGGTTTTTGGAAATGATAAGAAAATAGAAAACTTTTTGTTGTCCAAAGATGCGTATGAGGAAAATAATGTTTATTTAGATGGTCAAACATATAATCAAATAGTTGTGTATATTAATGTAGGAAAATATTTTGGTGAATTAGATGTAAATACCCCTATAGATAAAGTTGTACATAAATTAGAATCGCATGAAATTGATCCAAAAAAAGAAGTATTTGAAGTACTTCAGCTTAAAGATAATTATTTTCCAAGAGGTTTAGTTCCATTAGAAGAACTGTTTGATTTTAATGATGTAGAAAAAAAACCAAAAATAGAGCCCACAGGGGCAGATGTAGATGAATGGAATATAGGTAGTGAACATAATCCTAAAATCATAAAAATTTCAAAATCACTCCCTATTGTCAGAAAACAAGAATACATAGCTTTATTCAAGGATTTTATTGATGTCTTTGCTTGGAGCTATGAGGATCTTAAAGCATATGATACTAGTATAATACAACACAAAATCCCAGTCAAGGAAGAACAAAAGCCATTCAAACAAAAGCTCCGTGGAATAAATCCTGTTTTGATGCCCTTGATTGAGAAAGAGGTCAAAAAGATGTACGATGATAAAATTATTTTTCCTCTCAGATACTCTAAATGGGTATCAAATATAGTACCTACTAGAAAGAAAACTAGAGAAATCTGGTTGTGTATTGATTTTAGAAATATTAACAAGGTTTCTCTGAAAGACAAATACCCTTTGCCCAAAATGGATCATATATTAAATAAGGTAGTAGGGTCAAGTAGGATATCCTTGTTAGATGTTTTCTCACGTTACAACCAGGTCCTAGTACATTCTGATGATTAGGATAAAACAACTTTCACTACTCAATGGGGAACCTTCATGTATGTGAAGATGATATTTGGGTTAATGAATGATGGGGCTACATTTCAAAGAGAAATAAACATTTCCTTTGCTGATGAGATTGGCCATTTTATTGTGATTTATCTTGATGAAATTACTGTATACTCAAAGTCTGATGAAGAACATTTGAGACATCTAAGAAGAGTGTTTGAAAAGTGTATAAGGTATGGTATCTCATTAAATCCCAAGAAAATATTGTTTGGCCTTGAATAAGGTAAGATTCTTGGTCATATTATTTCAAAGGATGGAATTAAAATTGATCCCACTAGGATTGAAGCAATATTAAAAATTAGTCACCCCAGAAATATCAAAGAACTTCAATCTTTTATTGGCAAAATTAATTTCCTTAGGAGATTCATTCCTAATCTTGTAGAGCTTCTTAGAAATATAGCAAACATGCTTAGAAAGGATTCAGAAATAAAATGGAGTTTTGAGGCTAGAAAGTCCTTTGACTTAGTTAAACATGAATTAACAACAACACCAGTGTTGATTAGTCCAGATTTTACCAAAGTTTTTATTATCTTTTCTTTTGCTTCTGAACACACTATTGTAGTTATTTTACTGCAAAAAAATGAAGAGGGATTTGAACATCCTATTGCATTTTTTAGTAAGGCCTTAAGAGACGCATTTTTAAAATATAATATCATGGAAAAACAAGCCTTTGAATTAGTTAAAGCGATAAGATATTTTATACTATATATTTTTCATTCACATATTATTGCATATGTAATTAATTCAATTGTAAAGGAAATTTTGACATAGAATGGACCAGATGGAAAACAAGGGAAATGGATTTCTGTCATCCTTGTGTATGACTTATAAATAAAACCAAGTTGATAAAAGGAAAAGGACTAGCCAAATTGATGCCAAAGTCTAATTTTCACACATTAGACATCAACTTTGTTGCAGCACTCGATGATCATGTACACAAGCCTCATTCCCCAATCTGGGTTTGAACATCATCACTTGCTTCCACAGATGGTTGTGTAGAACACCCATTTAGAATATTGTCAAAACTAAACTATAAAGCACAACATCAAACCACTTTGGAGTCCAGGACCTAGCCTTCCTAGACTCAGAGAGGGATCTCTCTGTTTTATGATTTAAATCGATTTGACTTGATAGCTATAAGTAATGATATTGGGATAGTTGAGAAATGATGGTTGTTTGTTTTGATTGATTGGGTGGTTGGACAGATAGGGTTGCGGGGGATATTCCATTGGGCGATGGAGTCAAAGGCTAGAATGGCACATCAAAATCAAGAGAAAATCATAAGGCAAGCTAACAACGTGAAATGGATCTTAAGAGCTATATGAATTATGAGGTGAGAGAAACAATAAGGTTCAGTAGTGACTAAAGAGAAATGAAGAATTATTTAATCAAACTTCAGCAAGAGACATTCAGATTGTAAATTACAAACAAAATTAAGGCGCTTCGACATCAGATCTTAATCTAAAATTTCTGATTTACAATTAGATGAGAAAATACACAACAGAGAAAACAACGGAAAAATTTAAACAAAGAAGAAACATGTCACCTTTTTAACACAGCTCAAGAATCCTGTAACCGGTCTTTGATTATCGATGTCTAGCTTCAAAAATTACAGTGCTCCAATAGTAGTTCTTAAAATGCAGTTACTAAAATATCCAACCCTTGATCATGAGAATTCTAGTAGTATTTAAGTAACAACTAAGTCGGTTTCCCCTAATCTACTCTGACAACCTTTATTTATTACAAACAAACTGAAATTAGACAAGTGTGGCCATGCAAGGCCCAAATAAAGAAAATCTCTGATGAACACCGCCTGTAGAATTTATTATGGTAAATCTTCAAGAATTCAAAACTCAGGCAGATCTTCATGAATCAACAAAGTGGCTTGGAGCTGGTTGTGGTGGTTTCGAAGAGGTGACCAATTGAGGCTCTGATATCTGGCTTTGTTCTGTAGAAAACAGGCATTTAGTAATTAATATGGTGCAGTGCTGGCCACTTATCATTGATTGGTGTTGGTGCTGGTGTGTCTTGCTGCCCCTTTAGTCTCTGTTTTTCGATCTCTGCATAAATTCCCGACTCGACCCTTGGTGTCTTTTTGCTACCCGAGCCCTTTCGGCCATTTTCAATCCTTTTTTGAAGAAAAACAGTGTAAAAAACCATTCACCTGGACTTGAAATCCTTTAGGCCTTTGCTTTGAAATACATCACATCCACGCCAACATTGCACTTCGCATGGCACAGGACTTAACATTTACCCTTCACATTTTAATCTTTAAAACTTGCGACGCGCGATTTGCGATCGGGCCCCACCGCATCACATATCGCATGTCAGAATTTTTAACTTTTAACTTGACAAATAACTTGTAAAACTTGCGATGTGCAATTTGCAATCATGCCCCACCACATCGCATATTGCACATAGGCATTTTTAACATTTAACTTGGTAGCTAACTTGTAAAACTTGCGATGCGCGATCTACGCTTGGGTCACATCGCCAGTTAAATATTTTAACTTGTGTTGGAATGGGGTCTCCAAAACAAGCTGCGAAACCGGTCCATTTTGGTTATTTTTGTTATATTTAGTATATCACTGGGGTTTTGGGGTGGGTCAAAGCCCTGAAAGCATTGTAATGGGGTTAAAGCGTAAACTAGGGGTCCAAAAACCATGGGTTGCGGACCATAGGATTGTTAAAGCTAGATTGTTATAAATAGAGAAGCATTTTGGATTGTAAGAGGTAGGATTTGATGAGATATTGATACGATCTGTTGTGTAAGCGATCTGTTGGGGTTTTTTGAGAACGAAATCCTGCTAGCTGTGTGCGTGGAGATCCTAGTCCAGCTGTGTGCGGACCCTGATGCTGTGTGCGCAGGTTGGGAAGGGAATTGTAAGGGTGATTAATGAACGAATATGCTAGATTATTAGATCTGAATCTATGAGTACTATTGAATGGATTGTTGATACTTATCGTGTTATGCATCTTCTGTCTTTGCGCTATGGAGGTCTGTATCTTGAATGATTGGATCTATTATGTTCTAGTTATATTATGCTGCGAAAGTCTGTGTATTGAAATAGATCTAGATTTGATCTGTTCATGTTATGTAATGTTGTGTTGATGTTATAATAAGTATATAATAATAGATATAGTGCACGTGGATGCGATTGGATACATATTTAACCCTACGCAGAGACACGAAAATCTGAAGAAATGCAGCCTGCTTGCCTTACCCTTCCTTTCTTAGGGTGCAAAAACCTTGTTCCAGCACCCACCCATACTAATTCAGGTGAGACAGTGACCTGCGCAAGTACGTCACTACCGAAAGGGCCAGTAGTATATGGGTTTGTTGGGAAACCTTGCACACCGAACTTGGGTCAGGACCCCTCAAGCCAACAAATGGTTTTGTTGCCAAGACAGATCTGAGAAAGGGATCGGGTAATGACAAGAGGATATTGGAAGCCTGAGAGAAAAGAGATCGAGGACTGGTTTTAAAGGCAGATCCAAGAGTTTGCAGTAAGAGAAAAGCGAAGAGAAAAACTAACGGAGGAAAGGTGGAAGAATAGGTACGTTCTCACTAAAAGCTACGAAATATTCTTTGTAACCTTTACAATTGAGCTTCAGGAGTGGCTGGCTAGGCTAGTAGAATTCTAGAAGTGCTAGAAGGATGAGCGAGTCACTTAGTGGACTCCAGATCTACTCGAACAGCTAGAAAGAATCGACAACACTATTACATGCACAGTGGATCACTGGGTGGATAGTGTGCTTGGAGGCTTTGTGACAGAGTTTGCAATTGATCAGTCTATATCATACTCTGAGGCCGAGAGAAGATTTTTCAAAGGATTTCGAGGTAAGATTTTGAGAACGTTACCCTTACTGATCAAGAAGCTGTTGTGCAAAAAGAGCATTTTTTGTAGCCATACCAACTGAATGACCTTGGATCTAGAGGGGAGTGTGACACGCAGTGGTAAGTATTATTGGACCAACCTTGATGGAGGAAGGCCTGCCTATAGCCCAGTGAAGAAACCGCCCACATCACCACCTAGGGCACGCAGAGGCAAGAACTCACCTATAACATCGTCCCTGGATAGCAATATGGCTGCGCATCTGAAACTACCTACCTTCAAGGGGGTAGGAGATGAGGACATGGATCAGTTTTGGTTCATTGCAGACTCTGTCTAGACTGCGCAGAACGTGGCAAGCGATACAATAAAAAGGGCACAACTGTCTTTAGCATTCGAAGACAGAGCTCTGGACTGGTATATGCGATATGTTGCCCATAATGGGACCGAATCCATTCAGGATATTAAGGATGCTCTGAAGCAACAATTCCGCAAACCAAAGTCCTATTCCCAGTTGGTGGTGGACGTAAAAGACTTCAAACAAGGTGTGTCTGAATCAATGTGGGAGAGAGATAAACGGTTAAAGAAGGCGCTCATGGAGGGAGGGTTCGAGTATGATGATAGGCAACATACGGAATGGTTCATCGCCATGTTGTTACCTCACCTACACATGCCTATGAATCAACAGACCTTTGAATCGCAGGAGAAAGTTGTAGAAGTTGCTGTGAAGTTAGAAGCTGCTCCCCGGGAGGATACCTCAGGAGTCCAACAGATCCAGGAACAACTTGGAGCTATGCACCTAGAGATACATAACTTACGAAAAGAGAGAGGAAAAGATGTCTGCGTGAATCTCTAGTGTATACATTGTCGAGTATATGGTCACACAAAGGATTAGTGCCCTCTGCTGACTGATTATATGCAAGCTGGAGGACCTAGCCCACTACACCCAGGGGTAAGTAGGGAGCCTGTCCTGTTACGACCAGCATAAAGCAGGTCTGCACTATGGTGTGATGACTGTCGGGTAGCAGACCTACGCGATATGAACCATTTCCCATGGTTGGGTGCGTATGTCCTGTTAGAGTCAGCCTTTGCAGCTTTCCTTCAGTGATCAAACATGCTCTTACAAAGTGATTTTAAGGTGTCAAGGTCAAATTTTGTCATTTCAATGAGCCTTCAAGCAAAATTTGGTCACTAGGCATTAGGTCTAGGGTTTGTTTTCACTCTTTTCAAATTTGTCCAAATGTCAGTCCATGTCACCATTCAGTTGAGTGTGCCATCATTCATAGGTTTTTCATCATCATGTAAGGTTCCAAAGAGTCATTTTACACCTCGTTCATGCTTCAGTTGTGCCTAGGTAAGGTCCATTTCCCTCTCCTAGGGTTTTGGAGGTAATTCCTCTTGGATGGTCAAATCATGGGAAAAACTTGTATCCCGATGTTCATACACCTTCCCCTATCATTAATTCACCTAATTAAACACTTCCCATCACTGAGATCCCCCAAATTCCTCATTTTTGCACAAACCCTAGTTTCTTGCCACAACTTGGCAATTTTCTAGGCTAGGCCTGTGTTTTTCCCTTTTGGACCCCTTCCCCTCACTCAATCTCTGAGATTCCACTTTTCCCTGCTTCCTAACATCCCTCCCTACTTCCCAAAATTTCCCCAAGAATTTAGAAGCCCCTTATCCCCTTCATTTCGCTTCATTTCGACAAAATTCCTTGTTTCACACATCGGGATAAGTTTCACTCAAAAGATGTTTCAGAGCAATAAAAGATGAATTTTGGAACAATGAGAGAGGTTTTTGTCCAAAACATCCCAAGGAATAAAAACCTCTTTCACTTTTTACACAGGTATCATGGTTTTAGAGAAATGTCAAAAATACCGTTGCCTTAGGAGAATTGAATGCACCTCTGAAGTGACCTTGGGAAAATCAAGATTTCTCCTAGCATGGTTGGCTAAATGACTTGCTTGATGAGTCAAAGGATAACTAGACACAAATATATTTCCAATGAGCTATCATGAGCTCAATTTGGAGTTGAGGAAGACCTTAAAAAGCTGACTGCAACAGCGCTCTGCCTTGAGGCAGCCTCATTCTGCTCATTTTGACTAGTGTTGGGAGATTTGATTTTTGACAGGGAAAATGAAGTCCAAATTGAAAAATTCCACTTGGGTTGGAAATTAGACTCCAAGATCTTTCCAACGAGCTATCAAACGCTCAATTTGGACACAGGGAAGGCCTCCAAAAGCTTCCTGAAAAATGCACTATGTAGCGCACTACTCACAAGAGGCGCGCTACTCATACAGGAGGTGCGCTACCCACTTAACGTGCGCTACCCACATAACACCAACAGCCAGTGTTAATTAACACAGGCGCTACCCACTTGCCGGGCGCTACCCGTTGGGTAGGGGCGCTACCCATACAGTTTCAGAGCCAAAAAATTTTGCTCCTTCGTCCAGATTCATGCCAAATTGCCTCCAACTGCTTGCAAGTAGGTTCTTTACGTTTGCTCAGTGAATTTTGGACATGATTATGGTGTTTTGAAAGTGGAGAAACAAATGTTTAATGTGGAGAAATGTAAACCCTATGTTTATTTCCAAATTCACTTCTTGGGGTTTTGAAACAAATATGAGTGATTGTGTGGGGGTTTGCAAACTAGTGTGGTTGATATATATACTCATGCATCTACTGTCAGTGGTGTCTCTGCTCATCATTTACCTCAGCCTCACGCTCTCTCTTTGCCATTACATCACTGCTCTCATTGTTATTTCCATTGTCATTTTCACACTATTCATCATTCATGTTATGACATAGTCCCATTTTCACTTGTCCACATCCTCCATTGACATTGTCAAACGTTGCAAGGGCTATTTCTATTGACCTACACTACACTCATTCCTATTCATGTGTCAAATCCCCATGTAGTCAAAGAGTGGCTATTTTCCATTCAAACTCCTTGTGACAGTCCTTTTCCCATTGTGATATTTCCTATAGCACCTTGACATATATGTGACACATCTGACATTGGAGCATACACCAAACTCTTGTTTTCATCATAACCATATCAATATACTTTCATACACATTGTGACACCATGATAGAGACCGACACATACAACCGAGACAGTGTTTTCACCACAGGAACTGCATGCACCAGGAGAGCACTAAAACGGCGGAAAAGGCCTGATCCACTCCGGATTTTGGCCGAGGCTTCGTTGGCTGGGCATGATACATCATGAAGGGTCTTCGCTCTAAATTTGAGCAAATTCGGAGAAATTTTTGTCGTTTTGAAATATTTTGGTCTAAAAACAGGTTTTTCAGCTATACGGGTAGCGCATCGATGTACTCACTTTTTTTTGGGACACTTGCTGAAGGAAATCTTTGCATTTTTGGATTTTTCATGATAAGTTATGCATCCTCAGGCATTGCCGAAGCATTTCATCAGATTCTGGATGGTCAAAAGGCTCAAAAACACCATGAAAACCACCTTGCTGCTACCTTTTGCACCAGCAGGAAGTACTTCTGGGAGAATGAAGTTTTTGAGGGGCAAATGAGCTCCAAATTGAGAAATTCCACTTGGGTTGGATAGCCACCATCCAGGGCTTTCCAACGAGCTATCATGAGCTCAATTTGGATGCCGGGAAGTGCCTCAAAATCAGGCTGAAAGGCGCGCTACCCACTCAGCTCATGCGCGCTACCCACATAGATTTTTGGCTGAATTTTCAACTTCCAGCTCAGAATTTCGGCCAGTTGGGACCAGTTTTGCTTGTGGATGAAATTTTTGGGTTTTCATGATGTAAATTGATGGTTGGCATGTAAATTTGGCTCATTTTTACTTATTCTAGAAGATTCACTCTCAAAAAAGTGAAAATCATGTAAATGAATCAGTTTCCACTCTTTTAGAGGCAAGTTGTTAGCTGCCTAGATTCTAGCTCCTTGTTTAGAATTAGTTGGAACTGCTCCTAGAAGGAGGAATTCGACCCCTAGAGGCATCGGAAGGGGTTAGGATGCTCTATATGATGTAATTTCTCAATCATTTTCAGAGGTTGGATAGTTTGGACTCTTGGGAAACTCTTGGCACACTATTGTACATATTTTTCATATTTTGGCTAAGGAAAGATCAGAGGTTTTGCAGCACCTGTTGGGATTCTTGTGGCTTTCAGTTCTTGATGGTGTTTTCTCTCAGTTTATTGTAAGTTATTTCATGTTTAATGTATGCCATCCCTTTTTATGCTTCTGAAACTAAAATGAATGAGTAGATGAGGTTGAATCCATTGTTTACAGTGCTCTGCCTTTGAATTCATTTGGTTTTGTATGTTTTAGCCTGTTTGAAAAGGATCCATGTTCATCCTTGCCCTTTTCAGCTCCTTGTCTTTCTGATCCATCCATATACTCAATCAAAAGCATCAATACTATTGCCTACCTCGCCCCAACTCGAAATCTGCAAAGATCTGGCCTTATCCCCGGACCCAAAATTGTTTTTTCCCATTTATCCAACAAAAAACCCAAAAAATCAAAATCAAACATTCCTATCTCTTTACTAGCCTAAAATCAATATTCATTGTTCATTATAAGTCATCTCATCCCCTCTGAAAACCTTTTGCCGAGATAGACCCGGAGAGAGCCCTCTCCTGTCCTCGTAGGGCTAGCTACGAGGCTGAGCATGGTTTGATGTAGCCTTGAGTTTTACCTTATTTCAGCCTAAGGTAGATTTGAGCGCTAACATAGTGGCGACCATACTGGGGAAGAAAATGGTTTGCTTGTTACTTTCATTTGCTATAGACGGAGTCTGAAGTCACGCCAGGTAGCCTTCGAACTGCACATTGCTCTGCGAGTGCATAGTAGATAAAAGCTGCTTCAGTCGATCTCCGGTTTAGCTTGTGAATGTGTCCCTTGATTTGAGAATTCCCCCAGTACATGTATCGAGTTTAGATCTGATGGTTGATGGTGGACAACGATCAGACATAAGAAGGCTGAAATCATTCACCTGGTGACTCCAATTCAAAGTCTGGAGGACTGACTCTTTCTCTGAGAAAATGGAAGGATCTTACACAAAGTTCAGGTATCTAAAGTGGAATGGTATTCAGGATCTAATCTGCTTTCTTGTAAATTACTTCTTTGCTGGTCTTGAAGTTGTCTTGAAAGTTTTTCAGAATTTGTTGTATGAGAAAGGTGATCAAAATCTTCACTCGACCCATTCAAAAAGTGTGAATACTGAGTTTCCCTTTGATCCTGGCCTCCTTACTTTTCCCACATCTTATGATGACTCTCTTCAGAGTGATGAGCCTAAAGAAAACAAAACTGATCCCACAGCTCTTGTACATACCCCTACACCTTGTAAAATTCCAGATCGGTACAAACCTCTTGTTTTACCTTCTGTTCTTCATGCTTTTCCTGCAAATTATGACCTATATCTACCAAGATTTGATGGTGAACGTAACAATGTCAACGCTGAGCAACATGTGCAGAATGTTGAGACTTTTCTAGATCTTTTTGAAGTTGATGACGAAGATGTTAGTATCAGACTTTTTGCTCTTTCTTTGCAAGGCCAAGTGAAGAGTTGGTTCAAAGCCCTGCCTGATGCGAGCATTTCAGATTTCCAGAAGTTTTTTAAAGTTTTCTTTGACAGGTGGATGATCGGACAAATTTTTTTGTTGATTATAGAAGAGTATAACCAGCTGAAAAGACTGCCAGGGGAGACATTACAACAATTTTCTGCCAGATTTAACCAAGTTTATTATTCGATGCCAGTTGATATAAGACCTTCTCCTAGATCTGCTCTCTTGCACTACCCGGGTGCCTTTGATCCGGAAATGGAGTTTCAGCTGAGAGAAAAGAATATTGCAACACTTCACGAGATGCAGAACAAGGCAGTGAATGTAGAGGCTCATTTGCTGATCCGGAGAGCAAGGTTGAAGGAAGAAGAAAAGAAGAATGTTTCAGAGCAGCTGACACTTTCAGAGGAAAAGCTTGATCTTTTCGTAAATGCAGTAGAAGAGATGGTGCGGAAAATGACTGCAAAAAATGAAAATGACATTCAAGAACAAGTTGTTGATCCAAAAAATTTTGTTCCTTATCCCAGTCGTCATAGTGATTGCTTTATAGATCATTGTGAAGAAGAGAGAGCTGTTGATATGATGTGTATGTTTGATGATGTGTTTTATACTGATGAATTGCCTCAGTTTGATCAGTATGATGATGATTATGTTCTCCAAACAGAAGCTAATCTTGCAGACAAATCAGCAGCTAGTTTGTGCGAGGAGGAAGTTCACTTTCAGCAGCTCGAGTACAGTGATCAACCGATGCATATCAGCTATGGCAATGATGAGGAAAGTGCAGAAAATTTTGATGTAAGTGAAGGATCTTTGCCTTTGTGTTTTGATTCGTTTCAGTTCATTAGAGATAACTTCCATGCAATCAGAAATCAAACGTCAACAAGTCTTGATCTGGATCGTCTTGAGGGCAACGAAAACTTCTCATATTCAGACTTGCAGCCCCCAAAATTCATTGATTGTCAAGTTGCAGCTGAAGACTTGGAAGTGGGCACACATGATTTAATGATTCAAGGTGACTCCATACCTTTCTGTTTTGAATCATTTCAGCTTTTGAAAGATAAATTGCATAGTAAATCTTCAAATGAGCAGCTTGTAGCATCAGATTTGCAGCCATCCAATGCAATTGAAGGTCAGATTACAGATGAAGGTGTGGAAGATGAAATACATGATTTGATGATGCAGGAAAATTCTATACCCTTTTGTTTCGAATCATTTCAGTTTATAAGGCAAAATATTCGTAATATATCTCAAGGAAAAGAGGAACAGCCAGTAGGATGTCATACAGTTTCAAGGGATACAGTGCAGCAGTCTTCTCAAGTTTTTGATGATCCTATTGCTCGTGTGTTGGATGATGTTTGCTGTAAAAGTTTTCCTTCATTAGTTAACCATGTGCCGGAAAAGAATGTTGATGATGATCTTATTCAAAAGTTGCCTTCATTGTCTTGTCTAACAGATTTTTCATTACAAAGCTCATTTCACGGTTTGCAGTCATATGAGGAGATTGATAAAGGAGGCTTTTGTTCAGTTTGGAATCAGCAACAGAGTTTGGTTATTCATGAATTTCAGGATCCTTTTGACAGCTTGCTGCAATCACCAAAGAAAAGCACCGCAGATGTGACGAAAATTTTAAGATCAAGGTATGGAGATTATCTGGACCAGAGCTATGTTTATGAAGATCCTTTCGCAGTATTCTTGCAGTCATCCAGTCAATTTGTGCTTTGCAAGTTTATCAGCAGTCCACTTGGTTCAAAGTTTCCATGGGAGTTGCCTTTCAGTAGTTATTTCTCGTTGTTCATAAGCAAGCATGTGGGAAGAAATCAAACAGCAGCCAACATGCTTACATGGTTGCATTGGCTGTTCCATTTCACTTGATCGGGTGGTGTAAAGCACAATTAGAGTAGGTTGTATTGAATAAGCTCTACTTTGAGCATATTTCCAGTTTGTCAGTTGTGTTTAAGTATCGAGTTAGTTTTTAGTTGAGTGAGATTCAATTTGTGTCGTCAAGTCATCAGTTTTCAGTCATGCATTTCAGTTTGAGTTTTTTATTCCATTGCCCAATGGATAAGGCACTGGTCTGCTCTCCCAAAGATCTGTCGTTCTTGGCACCTCCAAGGAGCTACCATCCCCATTGGATCCAATGTTAGAGTCAGCCTTTGCAGCTTTCCTTCAGTGATCAAACATGCTCTTACAAAGTGATTTTAAGGTGTCAAGGTCAAATTTTGTCATTTCAATGAGTCTTCAAGCAAAATTTGGTCACTAGGCATTAGGTCTAGGGTTTGTTTTCACTCTTTTCAAATTTGTCCAAATTTCGGTCCATGTCACCATTCAGCTGAGTGTGCCATCATTCAGAGGTTTTTCATCATCATGTAAGGTTCCAAAGAGTCATTTTACACCTCGTTCATGCTTCAATTGTGCCTAGGTAAGGTCCATTTCCCTCTCCTAGGGTTTTGGAGGTAATTCCTCTTGGATGGTCAAATCATCGAAAAAACTTGTATCCTGATGTTCACACACCTTCCCCTATCATTAATGTACCTTATTAAACACTTCCCATCACTGAGATCCCCCAAATTCCTCATTTTTTCACAAACCCTAGTTTCTTGCCACAACTTGGCAATTTTCTAGGCTAGGCCTGTGTTTTTCCCTTTTGGACCCCTTCCCCTCACTCAATCTCTAATATTCCACTTTCCCCTGCTTCCTAACATCCCTCCCTACTTCCCAAAATTTCCCCAAGAATTTAGAAGCCCCTTATCCCCTTCATTTCGCTTCATTTCGACAAAATCCCTTGTTTCACACATCGGGATAAGTTTCACTCAAATGATGTTTCAGAGCAATAAAAGATGAATTTTGGAAAACTGAGAGAGGTTTTTGTCAAAAACATGCCAAGGAAGACAAACCTCATTCAAGTTTTACACAAGTATAATGGTTTTGGAGAAATGTCAAGAATATCGTTGCCTCAGGAGAGTTGATGCACCTGCAGGAAGTAGTGTTGGGATATTTGATTTTTGACAGGGTAAATGAACTCCAAATTGAAAAATTCCACTTGGGTTGGAAATTAGACTCCAACATCTTTTCAAAGAACTATCACACCCTCAATTTGGACACCAAGAAGGCCTCCAAAAGCCTCCTGAAAAATGCACTATGTAGTGCGCTACGCATATAAAAGTGCGCACTACTCATTGGGCCAGAACACAAAAAAAATTTGCCATTTCTCTCCAACATCAAATTTGCTTGGTTTTTCCATGTTTGAACATCAGCAGGGGCCAAGACACATCAAGGAAGTGAAAAAAATGAGTTTTGAAGCCAAATTGTGTGTTGGGCTGGCACGTTACGCGTTGGGTGACGCGCTACGCGTATAGCGAAAGTTTTCAGTGTAAAATTACACTGGCGCTACGCGTTGGGTGACGCGCTACGCGTATAATCTCAGAGCCAAAAAAATTTTCTCCTTCGTCCAGATTCATGCCAAATTGCCTCCAACTGCTTGCAAGTAGGTTCTTTACGTTTGCTCAGTGAATTTTGGACATGATTATGGTGTTTTGAAAGTTGAGAAACAAATGTTTAATGTGGAGAAATGTAAACCCTATGTTTATTTCCAAATTCAATTCTTGGGGTTTTGAAACAAATATGAGTGATTGTGTGGGGGTTTGCAAACTAGTGTGGTTGCTATATATACTCATGCATCTACTGTCAGTGGTGTCCCTGCTCATCATTTACCTCAGCCTCACGCTCTCTTATTGCTATTACATCACTTCTCTCATTGTTATTGCCATTGTCATTTTCACACTATTCATCATTCATGTTATGACATAGTCCCATTTTCACTTGTCCACATCCTCCATTGACATTGTCAAACACTGCAAGGGCTATTTATATTGACCTACACTACACTACACTCATTCCTATTCACTTGTCAAATCCCCATGTAGTCAAGGAGTGGCTATTTTCCATTCAAACTCCTTGTGACAGTCCTTTTCCCATTGTGATATTTCCTATAGCACCTTGACATATATGTGACACATCTGACATTGGAGCATACACCAAACTCTTGTTTTCATCATAACCATATCAACATACTTTCATACACATTGTGACACCATGATAGAGACCGACACATACATCCGAGACAATGTTTTCACCACAGGAACTGCATGCACTAGGGGAGCACTAAAACGACGGAAAAGGCCTGATCCACTACGGATTTTGGCCGAGGCTTCGTTTGCTGGGCATGATACATGATGAAGGGTCTTCGCTCTGAATTTGAGCAAATTCGGAGAAATTTTTGTCGTTTTGAAATATTTTGGTCTAAAAACAGGTTTTCCAGCTATACGGGTAGCGCGTCGATGTGCTCACTTTTTTTTGGGACACTTGCTGAAGGAAATATTTGCATTTTTGGATTTTTCATGATAAGTTATGCATCCTCAGGCATTTCCGAAGCATTTCATAAGATTCTGGATGGTCAAAAGGCTCAAAAACACCATGAAAACCACCTTGTTGCTACCTTTTGCACCAGCAGGAAGTACTTCTGGGAGAATGAAGTTTTTTAGGGGCAAATGAGCTCCAAATTGAGAAATTCCACTTGGGTTGGATAGCCAACATCCAGATCTTTCCAACGAGCTATCATGAGCTCAATTTGGATGTCGGGAAGTGCCTCAAAATCAGGATGAAAGGCACGCTACCCACTCAGCTCATGCGCGCTACCCACATAGATTTTTGGCTGAATTTTCAACTTCCAGCTCAGAATTTCGGCCAGTTGGGACCAGTTTTGCTTGTGGATGAAATTTTTGGGTTTTCATGATGTAAATTGATGGTTGGCATGTAACTTTGGCTCATTTTTACCTATTCTAGAAGATTCACTCTCAAAAAAGTGAAAATCATGTAAATGAATCAGTTTCCACTCTTTTAGAGGCAAGTTGTTTGGATGCCTAGATTCTAGCTCCTTGTTTAGAATTAGTTGGAACTACTCCTAGAAGGAGGAATTCGACCCCTAGAGGCATGGGAAGGGGTTAGGATGCTCTATATGATGTAATTTCTCAATCCTTTTCAGGGGTTGGATAGGTTGGACTCTTGGGAAACTTTTGGCACACTATTGTACATATTTTTCATATTTTGGCTAAGGAAAGATCAGAGGTTTTGCAGCACCTATTGGGATTCTTGTGGCTTTCAGTTCTTGATGGTGTTTTCTCTCAGTTTATTGTAAGTTATTTCATGTTTAATGTATGCCATCTCTTCTTATGCTTCTGAAACTAAATGAATGAGTAGATGAGGTTGAATCCATTGTTTACAGTGCTCTGCCTTTGAATTCGTTTAGTTTTACATGTTTTCACCTGTTTGGAGAGGATCCAAGTTATTCTTTGCCCTCTTCAGCTCCTTGTCTTTCTGATCCATCCATATACTTAATCAAAAGCATCAAGACTATTTCCTACCTCGCCCCAACTCGAATTCTGCAAAGATCTGGCCTTATCCCCGGACCCAAAATTGTTTTTTCCCATTTCTCCAGCAAAAACCCACAAAATCAAAATCAAACTTACCTATCTCTTTACTAGCCTAAAATCAGTATTCATTGTTCATTATAATTCATCTCAGCCCCTCTGAAAACCTTTTGCCGAGATAGACCCGGAGAGAGCCCTCTCCTGTCCTCGTAGGGCTAGCTACGAGGCTGAGCGTGGTTTGATGTAGCCTTGAGTTTTACCTTATTTCAGCCTAAGGTAGATTTGAGCGCTAACATAGTGGCGACCATACTGGGGAAGAAAATGGTTTTCTTATTACTGTCATTTGCTATAGACGGAGTCTGAAGTCACGCCAGTTAGCCTTCGAATTGCTCTTGCTCTGCGAGTGCATAGTAGATAAAAGCTGCTTCAGTCGATCTCCAGTTTAGCTTGTGAATGTGCTCCTTGATTTGTGAATTCCCCCAGTATATGTATCAAGATCAGATCTGATGGTTGATGGTGGACAACGATCAGACATAAGAAGGCTAAAATCATTCACCTGGTGACTCCAATTCAAAGTAGAGACTCCACTGGAGGACTGACTTTTTCTCTGAGAAAATGGAAGGATCTTACACAAAGTTCAGGTATCTAAAGTGGAATGGTATTCAGGATCTAATCTGCTTTCTTGTAAATTACTTCTTTGCTGGTCTTGAAGCTGTCCTGAAAGTTTTTCAAAATTTGTTGTATGATAAAGGTGATCAAAATCTTCACTCGACCCTTTCAAAAAGTGTAAATGTTGAGTTTCCCTTTGATCCTGGTCTCCTTACTTTTCCCACATATTATGATGACTCTCTTCAGAGTGATGAGCCTAAAGAAAACAAAACTGATCCCACAGCTCTTGTACATGCCCCTACACCTTGTAAAATTCCAGATCGGTACAAACCTCTTGTTTAACCTTCTGTTCTTCATGCTTTTCCTGCAAATTATGATCTATATCTACCAAGATTTGATGGTGAACGTAACAATGTCAACGGTGAGCAACATGTGCAGAATGTTGAGACTTTTCTAGATCTTTTTGAAGTTGATGACGAAGATGTTAGTATTAGGCTTTTTGCTCTTTCTTTACAAGGCCAAGTGAAGAGTTGGTTCAAAGCCCTGCCTGATGCGAGCATCACAGATTTCCAGCAGTTTGTCAAATTTTTCCTTGACAGGTGGATGATCGGACAGAACTTTTGGTTGATTTTAGACGAGTATGCCCAGCTGAAGAGACAGTCAGGAGAGACAGTACAACAGTTTTCTGCCAGATTTAATCAAGTATATTTTTTGATGCCAGTTGATATAAGACCTTCTCCTAGATCTGCTCTCTTGCACTACCCGGGTGCCTTTGATCCGGAAATGGAGTTTCAGCTGAGAGAAAAGAATATTTAAACGCTTCACGAAATGCAGAACAAGGCAGTGAATGTAGAGGCTCATTTGCTGATCTTGAGGGCAAGGTTGAAGGAAGAAGAAAAGAATAATGTTTCAGAGCAGCTGACACTTTCAGAGGAAAAGCTTGATATTTTCGTAAATGCAGTAGAAGAGATGGTGCGGAAAATGACTGCAAAAAATGAAAATGACATTCAAGAACAAGCGGCTGACCCAAAACATTTTGTTTCTGATCCCAGTTGTCATAGTGATTTTTTTATAGATCATTGTGAAGAAGAGAGAGCTATTGATATGATGTGTATGTTTGATGATGTGTTTTATACTGATGAATTGCCTCAGTTTGATCAGTATGATGATGATTATGTTCTCCAAACAGTAGCTAATCTTGCAGACAAATCAGTAGCTAGTTTGTGCGAGGAGGAAGTTCACTTTCAGCAGCTCGAGTACAGTGATCAACCGATGCATATCAGCTATAGCAATGATGAGGAAAGTGCAGAAAATTTTGATGTAAGTGAAGGATATTTGCCTTTTTGTTTTGATTCGTTTCAGTTCATTAGAGATAACTTCCATGCAATCAGAAATCAAACGTCAACAAGTCTTGATCTGGATCGTCTTGAGGGCAACGAAAACTTCTCATATTCAGATTTGCAGCCCCCAAAAGTCATTGATTGTCAAGTTGCAGTTGAAGACTTGGAAGTGGGCACACATGATTTAATGATTCAAGGTGACTCCATAACTTTCTGTTTTGAATCATTTCAGCTTTTGAAAGATAAATTGCATAGTAAATCTTTAGATGAGCAGCTTGTAGCATCAGATTTGCAGCCATCCAATGCAATTGAAGGTCAGATTACAGATGAAGGTGTGGAAGATGAAATACATGATTTGATGATGCAGGAAAATTCTATACCATTTTGTTTCGAGGCATTTCAGTTTATAAGGTAGAATATTCGTAATATATCTCAAGGAAAAGAGGAACAGCCAGTAGGATGTCATACAGTTTCAAGGGATACAGTGCAGCAGTCTTCTCAAGTTTTTGATGATCCTATTGCTCGTGTGTTGGATGATGTTTGCTGTAAAAGTTTTCCTTCATTAGTTAACCATGTGCCAGAAAAGAATGTTGATGATGATCTTATTCAAAAGTTGCCTTCATTGTCTTGTCTAACAGATTTTTCATTACAAAGCTCATTTCAAGGTTTGCAGTCATATGAGGAGATTAATGAAGGAGACTTTTGTTCTGTTTGTAATCAGCAACAGTGTTTGGTTATTCATGAATTTAAGGATCCTTTTGACAGCTTGCTGCAATCACCAAAGAAAAGCACCGTAGATGTGACGAAAAGTTTAAGATCAAGGTATGGAGATTATCTGGACCAGAGCTATGTTTATGAAGATCCTTTCGCAGTATTCTTGCAGTCATCCAGTCAATTTGTGCTTTGCAAGTTTATCAGCAGTCCACTTGGTTCAAAGTTTCCATGGGAGTTGCCTTTCGATTCTTTCATTTTCCTGTGCATCAGTAAGCATGTGGGAAGAAATCAAACAGCAGCCAGCATGCTTACATGGTTGCATTGGCTGTTCCATTTCACTTGATCGGGTGGTGTAAAGCACAATTAGAGTAGGTTGTATTGAATAAGCTCTACTTTGAGCATATTTCCAGTTTGTCGGTTGTGTTTAAGTATCAAGTTAGTTTTTAGTTGAGTGAGATTTAATTTGTGTCATCAAGTCATCAGTTTTCAGTCATGCATTTCAGTTTGAGTTTTTTATTCCATTGCCCAATGGATAAGGCACTGGTCTGCTCTCCCAAAGATCTGTCGTTCTTGGCACCTCTGAGGAGCTACCATCCCCATTGGAGCCAATGTTAGAGTCAGCCTTTGCAGCTTTCCTTGAGTGATCAAACATGCTCTTACAAAGTGATTTTAAGGTGTCAAGGTCAAATTTTGTCATTTCAATGAGCCTTCAAGCAAAATTTGGTCACTAGGCATTAGGTCTAGGGTTTGTTTTCACTCTTTTCAAATTTGTCCAAATGTCGGTCCATGTCACCATTCAGCTGAGTGTGCCATCATTCAGAGGTTTTTCATCATCATGTAAGGTTCCAAAGAGTCATTTTACACCTCGTTCATGCTTCAGTTGTGCCTAGGTAAGGTCCATTTCCCTCTCCTAGGGTTTTGGAGGTAATTCCTCTTGGATGGTCAAATCATCGAAAAAATTTGTATCCTGATGTTCACACACCTTCCCCTGTCATTAATGTACCTTATTAAACACTTCCCATCACTGAGATCCCCCAAATTCCTCATTTTTGCACAAACCCTAGTTTCTTGCCACAACTTGGCAATTTTCTAGGCTAGGCCTGTGTTTTGCCCTTTTGGACCCCTTCCCCTCACTCAATCTCTGAGATTCAACTTTCCCCTGCTTCCTAACATCCTTCCCTACTTCCCAAAATTTCCCCAAGAATTTAGAAGCCCCTTATCCCCTTCTTTTCGCTTCATTTCGACAAAATCCCTTGTTCCACACATCGGGATAAGTTTCACTCAAATGCTATTTAAAAGAAATAAAAGATGAATTTTGGAAAACTGAGAGAGGTTTTTGTCCAAAACATCCCAAGGAGGAAAACAATCTTTCACTTTTTACACAGGTATCATGGTTTTAGAGAAATGTCAAAAATACCGTTGCCTCAGGAGAATTGAATGCACCTCTGAAGTGACCTTGGGAAAATCAAGATTTCTCCTAGCATGGTTGGCTAAATGACTTGCTTGATGAGTCAAAGGATAACTAGACACAAATATATTTCCAATGAGCTATCATGAGCTCAATTTGGAGTTGAGGAAGACCTTCAAAAGTT